>JAEQML010060903.1:0-26475 GCA_016904865.1 Pissodes strobi | reverse complement strand
TATGATTTCACCACCGTTAATACCCTGACCTACCCTTGGTACACTATGAATAAAAAAGTTGGTAATTATATTCGGATCCTGAACACGATCTGAAGTTATTTTGTTCTTAGAGTCTTTAACTTTCAATGATTTAAGTTCCCTCCATATCTGTCTTTGATTCTTGTTTTTACCAATATACTCAAAATAAGCTTTCTTTTCCCGGTTTATTGTATGGTTAGTAATATTTCTCAGACTCTTATAATAATTGAAGTGTTCCAGTCTTTTAGTTTTATTTGCCCTCATCCTGGCCTTATCCCTAAGCGACATCATAAATTTAATGTTATCCGTAAGCCAAGGTTAATTAATTAATTTTAAATTAATATCGTTCATAAAAAAACAGACTATGCAAAGGAAGCTGTCCCAACTCTGTTGTTTTTATTTATTTTATGTTTATTTATCCACGGGCGAAGCCCAATTTACAATTTAGGTAGTGTTATAAATTAACAAACATAGGAAATACATAGTTTAACTAAATTAGAGATAGAGTGATAAAGACTTCAACAAAAACATTATAAAATAAAAATTATAAAAAAAACAATTATAAAATTTCCATTTTCCCTTAAAGTATTACAGATCACATCAGACTATCACATTGTAACATTATCAAGCTGATTTAGGAATCTTACATAAGGAGAGAAAAAGTCCATATCTGTATGCTGATTTGCCAATCTAGAACATCTGGAGATAAAACAGTTTGAGCCCAAATTAGTTCTGTGAGATGGGTAGTGAAAACTGCCTATAGACCGAGTTGATCTAGAGGGAATATGTATATTTATTTTTTGGAGCAATTCTGGAGCAATAACTAACTCTTCCATGCAATATATTTGTAAAAGGTTTGGAGATCTCTTTTTTTGTGGCGGGTTATAATTGGCGACATGTTTAGCAAAGACAAAACCTCAGAGTCAGTATAGTTATCCAAAATATGTAACTTGTAAGCAACTTGTTTTAAAAATTTGTGTTCAACCAAACTGAAGGCATGTACATGGGTTGCATAATGGGGAGACCAGACACACGAAGCATACTCCAGAAGAGGACGGACAAGAGCACAATAAAGAGTTTTAAGGGCCGCTATACCGTTGAAGTCCTTTGTGGTTCTCCTAACAAAACCCAACATTTGAAAGGCCTTTCCCATGACATTGCTACGATGTTCAGAAAACTGGAGACTGCTCTCTAGGGTAACACCGAAGTCCTTAACAAGGGATATCTTTTCCACAGGAGAGTGGCTGATTCTGTATTGAAAGTTTATTTGGGTCCTGGAACGAGAAAAAGTCATGGCCTTACATTTGGTAGGATTCAGCTCTATGCCGTTTCCCAAACACCATTCCTGCAAGTTGCTCAAGTCATACCGGAATTTATCACAGTCCTCCAAATATCCCGAGCTTATGAATCAACACACTGGAAAACCTTGGAAAAGTCGGTGTATATTGTGTCAACCTGACAACCCTCCTCCAAAGCTTCCGAGAGACAACCCACATGTGTCAACAGTTTTAACTCCGTAGTCCTGCGAGGCCTAAATCCAAATTGCTGGTCAGTCAATAAGGGCTCAAAAGAGGGAGATAACTTATCACAAACCAAACTCTCAAAAACTTTGGGAATTGCACTCAAGATATTTATAGGGCGGTAGTTTGTTACTGATGACTTGCTTCCAGACTTGAAAATTGGCCTTAAATTGCTTTCCTTCCAAAAATCAGGAAACTTTCCAGTCTTGAGTGAAAGGTTGAAGATGTGGTAGAACGGCCTGGAAAGATTAAAGCAACAATTTTTCAGCAATATTGGAGGCACACCATCCGGTCCAGCACCCTTTCTAATGTCCAAGGAGGAGAGCTTAATGTATATTTCAGAGATTGAGATCCGCAAGTGAGGGAGGTGAAGGTTAGATGCGCATGTGTCACAGTCTGGAACATCTGCCCGGTTATTAGAGTACCCGGTGGAAAAATAATCAGCGAACATGTTGACAATTTCATCACCAGAGGCACTCGAGCGGCCAAGATATTCAAGCTGAGAAGGAAGATTGTCATCTTTACGCTTATGGTTAACAAATGACCAAATTTGTTTAGCATTATTGCATATGGCCAATGCTGAGTTATAGGTGTAATTATTATAAGATTCCCGTGTCAGTCGAGTACACAAACGTCTCAGTCTATCAAACTCCCGATAATCATGGACAGATTTAGTAGTTTTATATTTTCTATGAGCAATTTTTTTCTGAATTATAAGATTTTTAAGATTCGGAGTAAACCATATCGGGAATTTTCTAGCCGGGTATTTTTTCAGTGGTACAAAAATATCAATAGCCATATAAATAATATCATACATAATATTTAACATAAGATCAAGTGATTTATCAAGAAATAAGTTGTCCAAGTCTATTCGGTCAAAAAACTGCACTAATTCAGAAAAATTGGTTGAGGTGAAATCCCTATAGAACCCTACAAAGTTTAGAGAATTGTCTGCATCTGATCTTTTCACCTTTGTAAGAATACAAAGGGGAGGGTGGATAGTAGGAGGAACCAAGAAACTCTCAGCTAAGCCAACGACACTTTTGGCATCCTGAGTCAGAACCAAGTCCAGTAGACTACCTTGTGTAGTCAGGAAGCAGTTTTTTTGAAAGAGGTTGTGGAAGTTGCAGGTGTTGGACATTACCTCTATGGCGGCTGCTTGCAAAGGTGAGGCATCACCATGTAGGGCCAGCGCAGAGCCTAGTCCACCATCACTCCACACAACATGTCTCAGGTTGAAGTCACCAATAACATGTATAGGAACATTGGGCAAACTCAGAGCCAAGTCATCTAAAGTTTCAGAAAACACTATGTAAGACTGAACCGGAGAGTTTGGAGGGATATAAACTCCTCCTAGGACAAAGCTGGCCTCTCCGGATCCAACCAAAACAAAAATCTGTTCTATAGATTCAGGAACTTGCAACCTCCTGCTAGGTATGGACTTATAAATAGCAATCAACGCTCCGCCTCCTCTTCTGCATGAACTGGTCTCGGGTGAACGATCCTTACGGTAAACAAGAAAATCAGTAAAGCCAAGCTCTGCGTCGAAGACACCACCGTGAAGCCAGGTTTCAGTAAGCACAAATATGTCATGCTGGCACACGGGGATATTATGTTGGAGTTGAATTAGCTTTGTTCTCAGGCCTTGGGTATTTTGATAATATGTAGAATAGCTGTTAGACACCAAAGAAGTATCTAGTTTTTTGTGACTATTTTTGGAACACCTTGGAAATATCTGATTAGAATATTTTTCTCACCATTTGAGACTCGCTGTCTAAACTCGGCTTTAACTTTAGATTCAGAATCGATTTGCATTTTAGTTAAATCAGGGTTAATAAATCCATTTGTACCTTTCAACCTGCTCCTGCAGCGAATAATTTTCTGTGCATCCTCCTTGCTATGCAGGATGACCTTTAAAGCCCTGTGACCATTTTTGTTAGGTTTCCCAACACGGACCAAGGTCTTAACCTCAACATTACATCCCAACTGTTGGAACATAGTATTTACATCATCCTGATCGTTGTGCTTCTCAGGTAGATTGCAAATAATCAAATTATTTGAACGATTTTGGCGTTCCTGCAGCTCAATAAAAAAATCACTGTCTAATGTGCGAGAGGTATCATTCCCAACTCCAGGGTTATTAGCAGCGGGGGGATTTTGAGTTGTAATTGCCTTTAACGATCGTATTTCTGCCCTAAGTTGGTCCAGAGCCTCAAGAATTGATGGGATTTGAGTCAAACCAGATTGACAATCGTCACAGTGGTATTTTAAAGTTCGTTGTCCTTTGAGTTCAACCACTCTAATTTCAGAGGAATTTAATCCAGAACATACGAGTTTGTGAATAGCCCTATTGCAGCTATCACAAAATGTCATCAATTTTTGATTATCCTCAACTTCATTGCATTTTAAACACTGCATGGCAGATTTTAAGTTAACTGTTCACAATTTAAAAGGAAGGCCTAAAAAACTGCAAACTACTATTGCAAACTGTGAGGAGTCACTTTTAAAGCCTCAAGCAGGTAGATTCAACAATTATTTTCCAGTGGAAACTAAACTTTTTAGTGACTAGAAAAATAACACTTACCACCAAAACAATAACATAACCTGGAATGTTGTAAAGATATCCTGATCAAAAATTTTAAAGTCTCGGTAGGTATAAAAGAAAGGTGTGGACTTTGGTTTCTCATAGCTCAACAAACAAAAAATCATGCGATGATCCGACATAACAACATTCTTTACACCGCTGTTCCTGATTTGTTCACGATTATTTGTTATAATTACGTCAATAATGGTTGACGTGACTTGAGTGCACCTCGTGGATGTATTAATTCATTGGTGACAATTCAAACTTTCCAATGTGTTCAAGAAATATTGGGTTGCTGGAGAGTCAACTCTGAGCATATCCAAATTAAAATCGCCCAAACATACAATGTCATCACAGACCTGCATGCAGCTCGACATTGACTCCTCCAAAACATCCACAAACTGCTTATAATTTAAATTAGGTGGCCTATAACAGACTCCTACAGCAATTTTTCATTTTTTTAGTATTACCGAGATCCAAAGTTGTTCAACTGTATTAGGAGTGTCAATAATTGTGTAGGTTAAAACATCTTTTAAATATATAGCAACCCCTCCTCCCCTCCCCTGCCTGTCTGATACCAGTTGATAGTCATCAATTTGCAGTGCATTGTCATCCGTTAAATCGGATATAGGTTGACGTTATTCGATTGCTGTACAGTTTGTCTTTGTGTTTTGTGTGTTATTTTTGAACAGTACAATTGTGTTGCGTCTGAAAATCTGTGTAAAATTGGGAGCTACGTCTTGGTCTTAACCACACGGCGAAATTACGCACAGTTTATCCGTTATCCCGAATTACAGCGACAACAATGAAGACATGGTAAACAAACAATAAAAAGAGGGAAAAAAAGGTTTTGGCAACATAGCATACAGCGTGCCTACGTTATCAGCGATTCGAAAGATCGAGCAATTTTAGCAGTTGGGGAGTTTTAGGATTGCGCTTCGCTATATACAACGCAAATTGCTCTATTATGATGAGATTTAAGTGTTGCAGGAACAAAGATTTCTCCAATTATATTTGCATTGCATGCCACTCAGTATTCCACCCTAGTTGCCTTGAACGTTTAGCATGTGTAAAATTGGGAGTTGCCAGGAGTCTCATAACGAGAAGGAAGACCAAACGAAGCAATTTAGGGTTCAATTAGAACTGTTAAAGAAGGAGCTAACTGAAAAAGGAAGATACATCGAGAGGCTTAAACGCGGCAGTCAAAGTTTTGAACTGGAGGCTGAAAAATCCTTTTCTCTCCAGATTTCACAATTGACCTCAGAGATAAAAACCATGCAAGATAAGGAAGCTCATCTTGTCTCAACAGCCGAAGAATACAAGGAGATGACGCGCGCTTTGAAGAATGAGCTTTCAGAACTGAATCTGCTGAACAGAAGTTTGATAACTTCAATCAATACTTTAGAGGTTCAAAATAATCTCCATTTAAAGGACATAGATTCGCTTAAAATAAAGTTAGAAGAACTACAAAAGTTCACCAACAGCACCAACCCAGCGGTGAAAGAACCAGAAACAAAGAAACACACTGGAGCCCTTCTTAAAAGACGAGATCAAATATTGGTCATTGGTGGAGATGGCGCTAAGGGAACTGGGTACCTGCTGAAAAAATCCACCGGAGGTCTATTCGACACGAACTGTCAATATCACCATAAGCGGCCGTTCACCGAGACTGTTCATTTATGTAGGACCATGAGTATGAACTTTAATAAGAACGATTTTGTACTTGTATTCATCTCCAACTATGAAGCTATTCAGGGGAAGCAGATATTAAAAAATGACTTGGATCTTCTGCTTGAAATAACGGCCCACACCAATCTAATCCTTATCGGTTGTGGTTACAGTACCGGTCGTCCTGTGCTCAACGACTTTTTGCACAAGCAGTACTGTTTTCTGCAGAAATATTTGGGGAACAATAGGGGAGCTCGATTCATACCCATCCTTGGTAGTACTTTTAATGGCAACATGAACTTTGAAATCAAAACCGAACTCATCTCCTTTTTAAAGAAGAATTACATAACTCCTAACGCAGCATCAGACAATTTTTTATCCCATTAGAGAATGGGAAACCATCGAACTTACTAAATGTGTCCGCCTATTACCAGAATGTCGGGGGGCTCAGGACGAAAACCAGTCAACTTCTCTGTACAACAAGAGCCTCAGACTTTGATATTGTTACCCTCACTGAGACGTGGCTGACGGATGACATCCATAATTCCGAGATGTTCGACCCGAGTTATGTAGTTTACAGGACAGACAGAAACTATTGTGCATTGGGTTGCACCAAGGGGGGCGGAACGCTGATTGCCGTGAAATCTTATTTGAGCTCCTCTGTTCTGCCAAGCTGCGACAATTTCTCGTTTGAGGACACTTGGGTGAGGATTGAGAGTGGCCAATCTACGGTTGTTGTCGGATGTGTGTATTTTCCTCCTAGATCGTCCATGGAAACATTTTCGGACTTCATAAAACATGTGGAGCAAATAAAAAGAAAGTATCGAAACGCCAATATGCTGATCACTGGGGACTTCAATCTACCATCACTAAAATGGACAAACGATAATGGGATTCTAGTTCCATCTGACCTCTCTCTACCAGCAGCAGAAACGTTTGTGACCGGAATGTTCCTCAGCGAGTTTGTTCAAGCAAACCATATTGCAAACGAGTTTGGAAACTTCTTGGAGTTGGTTTTTCATGATGATCTTTGCGGGTTTTCAATAGGGGATGCGAGTTTGCCATTATCCAACCTTGTTCAGCATCACAAACCTATAGAGATGGTCTTTGCTCTTCACACATCTCCAATTGTACAAACGACCGAGAGTAGTGTTTATAACTTTGAAAAGGCGGACTATGAGGGTCTAAATGGCTACTTTTCTGATGTGGATTGGAAGGTTCTGGAACAGTGCAGAGTTGTCGATGACTCAGTAGCGTTATTTTACGAAATACTTTATGATGCTGTAGAAGAATACGTTCCAAAAATCTACCGAAAAAGAGGCAAGTTTCCAAAATGGTACACCATAGAGACTATCAGGACCATTAGGAAGAAGAACAAGGCCTACCAGAAGTATAAATGCTCAAATTCTCTAGCCGACTACAATAAATATTCTTTACTCAGAAGCAACGCAAAGCACCTTGTGGAACCTAGCTATTTGTTGTATGTTTCAAATACTGAGCTGATGATTCCCCACAACGTCAAATACTTCTGGTCTTTCGTCGGCTCTCTAAAGAAAAGTGGTGGTATGCCAAGTAGTATGATCTATAACAACAAACAACTGAACGACGAGAAAGAGATTGCTAATGCATTCGCGGATCACTTTGAGTCTTGCTATAGGGTTTATCCTAGTAACATCGTTGGGAGACTGCCCGAGTCTGAGTCCGTTGAACTTTTTGCGCACCACTTTACTGCAAACTGGAAATTTTGGACAAAAATAAAAGCACCGGACTAGATGGAGTACCCGCGTTACTATTGAGAGGCTGTAGCTCAACTCTTGCAGTCCCTCTAAGTCAGATTTACCAGGCTTCTTTTAATCAGGAGACGTTTCCAAGAGCATGGAAATACTCTTCTATTGCTCCAATTTTCAAGTCAGGTTCAAAAAACGAGATCATTAATTATAGGGCCATTTCACTACTTCCTGTAATGTCGCAAGTGTTCGAAAGCATTATCACTGATGAAATCTTTGAGAAATTCAAACATCACATTCTAGAAGAACAACATGGTTTCTTTAAAGGAAGGTCAACAACCACTAATATGGGAGTTTTCCATAATTATTTGGTCAATAACATCGAAAACGGCTTCCAGGTAGATGTGATATACACCGACCTCACAAAGGCATTTGACCGGGTGTCACACTCTTTACTCGTTGATAGGCTTTCGCAGTTGGGAATAAGAGACAATTATATAGGGTGCATCCAATCCTACCTAACGGATAGAAAACAGTGCGTTCAGTTCGGAAGCAGAACATCCCGGGATGTCATCGTCACGTCGGGTGTCCCTCAGGGCTCTCATCTGGGTCCAGTCCTGTTTCTCCTGTACATAAACAGTGTTTCGTCTGTGTTTGAAACTTGTAAATTTTTATTGTATGCCGACGACTTGAAGCTTTTTAGTGTAATAAAGACCAAAGATGACTGTGATAAGGTTCAAGACGACTTAAACAGACTAAATACATGGTGTGTTAATAACTGTTTGGAGATGAATGTTAGTAAGTGTAAAGTTATGCGTTTTTTTTAAATGTAAACGTCCCTTAGTAAGTAATTATTTTATAAACAACATCAAAATTGTCGATCATTTTAATGACTTAGGAGTAACATTTAACACTGATTTGAGTTTTAACAGGCACATTGACTGTACCGCACTGAAAGCCTCGAGAATGATTGACTTTATTCGCAGAACTTGCTCAAAAATATATGATACTAAAGCTATTAAATCATTATACAACTGTCTAGTTCTTAGTGTGTTGGAGTACAACAGTATTATATGGTGTCCGTATTATCAATGTCATAAAGAGCGATTGGAGCGAGTGCAGAATAAGTTTGTCAGGTTTTCATTGTATAAACACAGGTTTCCTTACAGTGACATTCCTTATTTAACTAGAGTTAAGTTAGCTGGGCTTCAGACCTTCGAGCAGCACAGGGAGAATGCTATGGCATTATTTACATACAAACTTTTGAACAATCAAATTCAATGTACTCATCTTCTCACGTCGATATTAGAGTTCCACAAAGAACCACTAGGGCAAACGACTTATTTGCAATAACATTCCATCCAACTAATTATGACTCTCAAAATTTTAGCGACAGACTAATGTGCAATTATAACAAACATTTTCCTAATGTTGACTTGTTTATGTTTAAGTATGAGCCGTTTCGCAGGGCTCTTAAGCTCCAAGATGGCACTGTCACAATGGTTACTTTTCCTAACTGTGTACTTACTATGATATATATATTTTTTGCGTTGTACTAAATATTTGGAGTATGTAACTTATTGTTTTTGTGTGTTGTACTATTTGGAGTATGTAACTCTGTGTGTACTGATTTGAATAAATAAATAAATAAAATCATTCAACCATGTTTCCGATAAAGCAAATATATCATAGTTCGATTTCAAAAAAATTCAATTGATTAAGCTTTGGAAGCAAGGATCTTATATTTAAATGAGCCAGCGCAACTTCAGCCCGCATTCTTAATTTTGATTGAGCTGCAAGATATATTTGTGGGTACCAATAATAATTATTTATGATAATACCAAACATGTGCCCTAAAATATGTTATTTTAAACAACTAATACAAAAAAGCAAATCAACAGCCATCCCAACACATAAGCAAATTGTTTACATCAGAAATGATCAAAATAAAATCTTATAGTTCTAACTTTTTAATAGACCTTCATTCAATGCAAAACCCATAAAATACAAAATAAACAAATCAAATACAAAAAACCAATTATTGATAAGCAGAGCATTGGACAGAAAACATCCCAGTCCTATAAATATGCAAATACCTTATTTCATTTACAGGGTCTCTATTAGGTTACGAAACCATAATTATAAGATGGATTAAAATAGAAAAAAAAAAATCAGCGTTTGTTATAAACTTTAGAACAATATTAAACACAGTAACAAGCACAAATGTTAGTCTTTTCTATTGTTTGTGTTTGCCTTTTTGGCAGATGCTGCTGTTGGTAGAGGGCTGTCGAAATGAGTTTTTCTTTTCCTATGATTTTCAGTTGGGTTCTTAATAATCTTTGAAAGTAACTTGTTTCTCTTTTCTCCCTGACAAGTTGGTATTGGTTTGTCGAGTTTTATCAGCTTGACATTCAACTTCCACACCTATATCCGTTCCTTCAGAGTGGGTGGTATTAAGGTTTTCATATATTCCTCTCTATCAACTATAAGAGTATTATTTTTTATTACAGCGTCAAATTTGTTTTTTTCTAGCAATAATTAAATATTTTCTCAAGACTTTCTGCTTTTCATAATAATCTGGTATCAGGTCTTTAGTTACACCAATTCCGGTACCTTTAAACTTATTTGCGTTTGCCAGTATTTCGTACCTTAGTTGGGAGTGAACAAACTCAATAATAATGGGGCGATATTTTCCTTCGGTGACTTTTCCAATTCTAAAAATATCTCTGACGTCCGAATAGTTACACTCGTTGTGTCGTCAACTTTGTGACCTTTCTCTTCAATTCCAAAAAATATCAAGTTATACTTCCTTAGTTTTCGTTCACTTGCTAATAGTCTTGACTTTAGTTTATCATTCTTCTAACGGTGATAGTCTTCCAAGATAAAAACTGTGGCTCTTAAAAGGCCGCATTTTCTTGTTTTGAAGGTGTCGTTAATTGTTGTGTTTAGTGTCGTTGGATTGATAAGAAACTAACTGTTCGGTTGTGTAAAATTTATTCGCCCATTGTTCAAGTTCATGAGAAAAGGGTGAAAACCTGAAGTTTACAAAGCTATAATTACTGTATTCACTAAATTTAATCTTCATGCACTATAAACATTTTTTTTTTCTTCTAACAATAACAATAAACAAAGTTGTTATTCTTATCTTGTACGAGTTTCTGGCTGAGATTCTGTATAGGACCGGACTATTTATCTTTCTCTGATCGGTAATTCAGCCTCAGTTTATGCCCTTGCAATAAATATGACAACCAAATTTAAATATCCACTTAAGTGCTGTGCTAATAAAGTGCATGGTGCTGCGTCGCATTTCTTGGTCTGTTTCATCCGAGTTGTTTGGAGAGGGACCATAGGACACATTTTAAAATTAGCAACAATAGAATGTACTGCTGCAGCAGCTGCAGGGAAGCGGGCAGACTTACGGTTACAAGAAGCCTTAAACGAACTTGAACGCTTGCAACAAATAAACCATGAAATTAATGGAAGAATCGGTATAAGGGTGATTATCGCAAAAACGACCCCTCGCCTGTTTTAGGTTCCCTATCTTTAAAATCAAAAAATTATGGGGATTTTTTTAAATGAATACTGTCAGTTGAATATCTTTAAATGAAAACCGTACAAATCCGATTTTCTTTAAATTAAATTCTTGTTTTTTTTTTGCAATTTTGTATTAAAAACGTCATTCCCGTCCACTGTTGCAAATCCAAAATGAATAACAAAATACCATTTTTCTGAAAAAATAAATAAATGAACCGGTTTTTTTAAATTAATTCTATTGAAAAACACAAGGAACTTTTTATATTTGTAAACATATTTAAAAATAATCTGTTTTTAATTTTTTTTCCTTATGCTAAAGTTTGTCTTTATGTTTTTTCATCATTTCCGATCGCACACGGTTAATTTGAAATAAAAGGAAGAGATAAAATTCCAAGAATCCTTAAACCAATAAAAAAAGACGCGCTGATGCCTGTTTATTCTTGTCTGAGCGGCCAGAGAGTAAAGGTGCATATCTCGAGTAGCTGTAATAAATGCCTGTTTGAAAATTGCTTGTGTAACCAGATGAGTCATCATTCCCATCGTAAGTGTTTTTTCTTATATTTTAGGAATAACAGTAAGTTTTTTTTGCTTAAAAACTTTGTGAATCTGCCCTTTTCTTATTTTGACTTGATTTTTGCTATTTGCTAATTAGTTAAAAACAAAAAATTCAGAAAACCTACTAAAACATCATTCCCGTCGTCGTCATTTCCGTCAGTTTTTAAACAGACGGGAATGACGCAAAGCGAACGGGAATGACATTTTTTTAAAATTTCTTGAAATCAATGCTTGTTTTCGATAAAAATGGCTAAGATCAAGAAAGTCATTAATGCCAAAGATGAAGAGAGGAAAAGAAAAGATCTCGAAAGGGCCAGAGAACGCAGAAGACAAATTCGTTAAGATCCTGAGAGAAAAGAAATGCAACGACAGAACGAACATGAAAAATATATAAGACAAAAAGATAAAGGTATTAAAAAAAATGCACACTTGACACCAAGAGAAAAGAGAAAACAGCGTAAACAATGAAAATTTAATTCTAAAAACTATAGGGACATGAGAAAGAAAACAAGAGAGTTAGCTAAAAGAATAGAAGAAAACACACCATCCCCGTCTATGTGTGAAGATGATATTGAAGAACCCCAACCAAGAATGCATTGCCATAGAAAAAAATTGATTGAACAATAATGATAAAATTATGACATTTTTGGGATTATGGAGGTGCATCAAATTAAAACTGTAGTTGGAAGTGGGATCGCCTCGGGGATCATTCACATGAAAAAATTATCATGCTTTGAATGTCATAATTTATGTGAACATTATAGCATTGGCACCTTGAAACACAAAAGTCAGGTGCCAGTCTGTCATTCTGACAGCAGTGAAAGTTCTGATTGTCTCGATTTTGACATCCTTTGAGATATTTTAAAAACAAAATCAACACCGATCTACCCCATTGTTTATAGCGATGAAGAAGTTCGTGAGAATGATAAAGAAAATATTAATATGGCATCATCTTCCAATTACAACAAAGTACAAATTTTGGCCGGTACCTACATCTTGGTAGAGTTTCAAAACAAAATGAATAAAAAACTTCAAGTTTACCGTTATGTAGCAGTGTGCCCAAATGATATAGATCCCTCTGATGGTGAGGTAAAAGTAACTTTCCTTAAAATATGTGAAAATTCTGATAATCCTGAATGTGGAAAGCAGTTGTTTACGGTAGACGAAACCGACACGGCCTATATATCTGAAGATTGTATTAAAAGGCGACAGAAGTGTTTTTAAGTTTAAACAAAATGTTGATATATTTGAAAAGCCATTAAAATAATATTATCCCTTAACTGGTATCGTGGGGTAATCTGACACCCCAGCAATGATTTTTTTTTTAAATTACGCATTTTAAATTAATATTGCTCTTTCATGTTTCAGCTATTCTCCTAACTCAGTGTTATCTGTGGAAGTGTGATCCGTGGTGTTGCTGAAAAAATACCGTTTTTTCAAAAACCGAGATTGGGGTGTGTAAATACCCCACCATACCAGTTAAAGTGTTCGATTTTACTTGGAAATTTGAATGTCGCGGCCGTCGCGGCGACCGCTTAATCAAAGTTAACTAGAAAAACAGGTAAAAATGATTTTACTTATTGGTAGTTTATCATGTTTATTCCACACTCGTTGATTAGAAGTATTTTAGAATCACAAAAACAATATAGTTTATTAGAACCTTTGGTAAAAATATAGTGTCAATGACACCCCTGTCAGTTTTTTAGCTTATCTATCGAATGACTGTTTTTTGTTGCAGATAATAAGATTGGACCCTAAACATTGGCCTTCCATTGAAAATTTATAGATTTTGGAAGATTATAAATTTTTTTGGTTGTTTTTTCAAAGAACATACAGTTTAGAATAGTGCTCGTAGCGTTTCAAGGATGACGTTTTTATTTTGTTGTATGAAAAAATATTTTGTGTTTAAATATATTTAGTGAATAAACTAATGTTAAATTAATATTTAAAAATAAAAATATTCATGAAAAAACCGTATTTGAATTTTTCTTCATATTATAATTTGGGGTGTCAAAGTACCCCACGATACCAGTTACGTTTTGTGAAAATACGATACCAGTCCAGGGTTATGTAAGGTTTTTATGTCGGAAAAGTAAGAGTTTTTTTTTGTTACATTATGTGTTTAACCTCTTTAAATTGAAATTTGTATTATATTTGTATTGTTCTAAATAAAAGTATAAAAAGAAAACAGTAAAATATCATTCCCGTCCCTGAACCGTCATTCCCGTCTTACACAATATTTTAAAATATTAAATATTTTCAAAAATAGGGTAGTTTGAACTGGTTCTTATCTGACGTTCTCAAGATACACCTTGAAAATAAATATTTACTAGGTGCAATTTGTATTTTTTAAATAAAAATGCCAAAGACACTTTTTGCCTTAATATCAGTCGTTTTTGCGATAATCACCCATAAGCAAAGGACATTTTGAAATCTCTTTGGCTGAGAAAGATGATAAAATAAATAAGCTCGAGGATGAAAATGAGGGATTAAGGAAGGAAATGGATATCATGAAACAGCAATACCTTAAACAACGCCGCAGAACTGAGGAGTTTGAAGCAGACATATTGGAACAGGAAATGGGAATGGTAGAGAAGCTAAATAAAAAAGTGGCTACTATAGCTAATTTAAAAAGGGAATTACAGGATACGCGTAATCAGAAGATGGACTTAGAAAATGATTTTAGAGAACAAATGGAACGAGCTAATACTCTGTAAAGGAACATAGATGAGCACCGGGTTATTGGCTCTAATGATAAAATGGACAAGCAATCACAAACATGCACTAATAACTCCCCAAACAATGATAAGTTAGTAGAGTTAAATCGAGAGCTCAACGGAAAATTAGAAGAACTTGAAAAGATGCGTGGAAACCTGACGACAAGTCTAGAGACATTAAATTCAGAGAACGAGTATTATGTCCAAGAAATATCCAACCTAAAAAAAATTATTGTCGATTTCGCCTCAGAAAGTACTATTCCCAAAGGTGGTGAAAGTATCAAGCAAATCAATAATCAAAAAGCTAATATCAAAGACAAAACCAAAGCTACTTGTAAAATATTGTTCCTGGGTAATGAGAGGGGACATACTTGTACCACTGTGCTACATTATCTTCTTGGGTGCTCAGAAGATCCGGTCTATTCTGTTACGGGATTTTTGACTCCGGACGCTCCTTTGGAGGATATCGCTGAAAGGATGTTTAGTAAGACTATAAACTTTTCACATGAGGACAATGTTGTGGTCTGCCTGGACATTTGTGATATTAATGTAAATGCGTGGGTTTGGCGTAAAATATTCTCAGTAGGTAAATATTCTAATCTAATATTGTGTTTTAAATATAGGTATAGGAGTGATTCTCTTTATGGTAAAGTATATAGACTGCTTAATGATTATATACGTAAAAATCAGAATGCCTCAATTCGAACGATAGATAATAATAAAAAGGGTAACAGGTGCAGGCACAATGGGTATACCCTCGCCAAAGTACTGCTGAATTACATAAATAAACGTTTCTCTCCTCCTAATCTACTGTCTATACCCATAATTGACATGGTACCTATTGAGTCTGTAAAGGTAGATAAGGATGGCCAGGGCACTTTGGGGGTGAGTCCTGTAGAGGGAGACGAAATATATATATCTAGTGAATATGATTTGGTGAATGTAAGTGACATGTCTGCAAATAATGATATGAATATAGAGAATCAATTACCGAGCTCAAATTTTCAGTTGGAAGATTGCCAAACAAAAATAACATAAATTATTTAAATATTTACTATCAGAATTGCAGAGGTGTCAAAACTAAGCTTGAAATGTTAAACCTCAATTTGTTAAATAACGACTATGATTTAATCGCTTTGACTGAGACATGGTTAAATGACTCTGTAAACAATTCTGAATTTAATGACGCCAACAGAATTATAGTTAGAAGGGATAGGGATCCCGTGCTCACAGGAAAGAAGCAGGGAGGTGGAGTATTGTGTGCAATAAAAAGTGACCTCTTTGTTAAAGAAATTGATATTTTTCCTAGTGAACTAGAGGCTATCTGTGTTAAGGTTCAGTTATGTACAGACAAATGTTTCTTTGTAATAGTTGTTTATTTTGTGCCTGGTAGATGTTCAGGTATGTATCGTAGATTGTACAATTGTGTAGAAAGTAATTTTTTAGAACATGACTGTGTTATTTTAGGAGATTTTAACTTACGTCACCTTGCTTCTGGGGTGGTAAATGAGCATACATGTGATTTTAATAGTTTTATGGCCTTTGCAAATTTGGTACAAGTAAATAATATATGCAACGCAAATAATGTATTGTTGAACTTAGTAATTGTTACCCACCATGTGCAGAACTGTAGGGTGGTCACTGACGATGATCCTTTACTGCCTGTAGACCAGCATCATCCAGCATTGAACATAAGCATTGAGAGAGATAAGGAGTGGATGGAATGTGAACAAATCCAAACAACGAAGTTTAATTTTAAGAAAGCCAATTACCGTCTAATGTACGATATGTTTCAGAAGGTTGCTTGGGATGATTTGTATGAATGTGAAAATATTGATGATGCATTGACAATTTTCTGTGAGAAAATAAATGAAATATTCGTTGAGTGTGTTCCCCTGGCTACTCAAGTCGGTAGGTCATTCCCTGTTTGGTATGATCGGGAAATAATAAAATTGATTAAAACTAAAGAAACATATTTTCGAAAATACAAAACACATAACTCGATATATTGGTACAATAAATTTAAAACAACAAGAACATCAGTTAAAAATAAAATAAAATATGCATACAATAACTACATAAATAGTCAGTAATAGTTTGTTACAGAATCCTAAGTACTTTTGGAATTATGTAAAGTCGCGAAAAAGGGAAGCAAGAATTCCATAGGATGTCTGTTATAATAATGTGCAATACACAGGGCCAGAAAATATCGCTAATGGACTTGTACAGTACTTCAGTTCGGTGTTTTCAGATGCAGAAACTCTTAATTATCAGAACGTGGGAGTGAGAGATTATTTTTGCACATTCTTATTTAATGAGGAAGAACTTAGAACGGCGGCAAAAAAGTTAAAGGGTAACAGGGCTATAGGACCGGATGGGCTCCCTGACTACATTCTGAAGGATTGTATTGATTGTCTGAAAACGCCGTTGGTATTTTTGTTTAATTTGGGTTACATGACTGAAACTTACCCTGAGGCATGGAAAACAAGTAAAGTAATTCCAGTCTTCAAGAATGGACTAAGACAAGAAGTAAAGAATTATAGGCCAATTACAATACCTTGTGCAGTGTCAAAGTTATTTGAGATAATGTTATTTGAGAGAGTATTTGATGGTGTCAGGTATAGTATTGTTGAATGTCAGCATGGTTTCCTCCCAAAAAAGTCAACAGTTTCTAATCTAATAAGTTTTTGTCAATATATCCATGATGCTCTAAATGATAGAGGACAGGTTGATGTGATTTATACTGATATGGAAAAGGCATTTGATAAAATTAAACATAGTGTAATTATAAACTCACTATAGATATTTTGCTTTAATATCTCCCCCAAAATCACAAACTTAGTTAGATCATACTTGGGTGGTAGGAAACAGTACGTAGAAATCATGGGTGCCAAATCGAAAATATATATCAGTGGCTCGGGTGTTCCACAGGGGTCAAACTTAGGGCCTTTGTTTTTTATTATAGCAATAAATGAGATTTGCCTTGGCATAGAGAATTCGAAGGCATTATTGTTTGCCGATGATCTTAAAATATTTTTAAAAGTTGCTGGTGAATATGAATGTGAGTATCTGCAGAGAGATTTGGATAGTACTGTTGATTGGTGTACGTCAAACGGTTTTAATTTTAATGTGAGTAAATGTGCTAAAATGTCATTTACACTGAAAAAGAAGCCTATCGTGTTTGGATATGAAATAAATAATGCTAGTATCGAAAATAGTATAATGCAGAGAGATCTTGGCGTGTTGTTGGATGAAAGAATGCGATTCACAGAACACATTGTGGGAAAAATAAATGACGCACACAGGACAATGGGATTCATCGTCAGAACGGCCAAAGGTTTTGACGTAAAGGTTTTGCACAGGTTGTTTGACAGCTTAGTGCTGCCCAAACTGGAGTATGCAAGTATTATATGGTCCCCTCAATATGAAGTCTGGAGTAAGTCACTCGAAAGGGTTCAAAGAAAATTCCCAAAGATTATGTTTCTTAAAAGATATGGGTATTATCCTCCTCAAGGATATGACCACGGCATGTTACTGAACCTGTTCGATAGGCTTTCCCTAGAGAACAGACGAAAAAAGATAAATTTGATTTATATGTTTAAAATTCTAAAAAACCAAGTGGAGTGTCCGGATTTCCTTGCAAAATTGTCATTTGCCATTAATGTGGGTAGCACTAGGCAAAACAGGGTGTTTTATTCACACTTACCCAGAACAAATACTTATAAAGCGTCCCCATTGTATAGGATGTGTAATATTTTTAATATGTTTGCCAGTGACCTAGACTTGGACCTGCTAAATTTAAAGGCTTTCACCAAGATCATATATAAAAAACTGCAAGAGTTTCAAGGACAGGGCAACTGGTAATTATTGATCCATAGTTTTTTTATTTCTATGTTTTTGTTTGTGCTTGTTCTTAGTACTAGTTATAAGATAAATGGCACACTGCTGTAGATACTACAAGAATAAATAAATAAATAAATTATCCTGCTCTAGAAATGAGTTTTTTGTTTGTAAATCTTTTATTTCCTGAGTTATTTTTTCGGTAACCTTAAGAAATTCGCACTTAAGTTCTTCTTTTGTTTCTTCGGTCTTTTTTAAAACCGTTTGTAGCAGATCAAAAAATTGCCCATTAGAAGGCTCTCCCATTATCCAGATTTTTGGTGTACCCTGTACAGATTCATTTATTTACCTGATCTCAGCAGAACACAATAGAATGGAATATTTATGTTTATTTATTGTTTGGCAGATACCGATCCTATTGTTTCACACACTTTTTCGATTTCGGCCGATCTGCGAGCGTAAAATGAATGCGCCAAAGGTCGTATGATGTGTCTGGCACTTTAAGCTTTCTAGAGAAAGAAAAAACGGAATTTTTTTTCGTCACTTTTAACCGCAAATACTTTTAATTTTATAAGAGAAATAGATACGTGTGTTGTACCTCTTTAAATTTCACATTTTTTTTTTGGCAATATTTAAAATTTATCTGCTTCCCAAATATGTAATCATTCTTACTAACCTGATTCATATTTTGAGCAACAACGTTCTGAACTGTAGCAGTCTGAGCCATATTCTGCACAGCAGCGCTTTGGTTCATATTTTGAGAGACCACGTTTTGGACCGAGCTCTGCGCCGCTATGTTCTGTGCCACAACATTTTGAGCCAGATTTTGAACAGCGTTCTGAGCGATATTTTGGGCCATGACGTTCTGAACCGAGCTTTGAGCTAGATTCTGAGCGACAACGTTCTGCACAGAGCTCTGAGCAAGGTTTTGCACGTTCTGAGCGAGGTTCTGGGCTACTACCGAGCTTTGGGCCATGTTCTGGACATTTTGAGTCACATTTTGTGTTAGGTTTTGGACACTTTGTAATGCCTAGAAATTAATAATAAAATAATATGTCAAATGACAATATTTAATGTGATCTTGATCTTGCACTACAGGAGCTCAAAAACCCTAATTTAGAAAGGCATTTTAAAAAAAATTAATCGTCGAATTCTAATAAATAAATAAATAAAAAGAAAGCTTATTACTATCATTATCAATATAACATTCGTATATTCAACGCTGATAATATGGCATACTCTACTGACCTGCGAGTGAACATTCTGAGGTACATTTTGGTGCACAGCCTGTGCCTGAACAGCAACGTTCTGTTGTTGTAAAAGACTCTGTATTTGCGACTGAAGATTGTGAACCTGTGACTGTGATATACTATGTATAGGCTGAACCTAGAGAAACATGAATAATAATTTTTAAATATCGTTTTTTTTTCTTCACAGTAAAAATCTAAGCTCTACGGTCACTGTACAAAATATTTACCTGCGAATGTATACTATGAATGGGTTGGGGCTGTACTATCTGCATAGGTTGCTGGAGAGCATTCACAGTCTGGTGTTGAATAGTTTGTTGAACGGTCTGTTGCTGAATTTGAGGCTGTAGAGACTAAAATTAAATGAATAATATTGTCGCAATGCCAAAATACAAGATTGATGATTAAATTTTACTATCGTGACCGATGTTACCTGTATAGTATGCTGTACTTGTGGTTGCACAGTTTGTTGTTGGACAGTCTGTATAGTCTGGCTCTGCACAGTTTGCTGCTGTATAGTCTGAACAGACTGTTGTTGTATAGTCTGTACAGTTTGTTGGACAGTCTGCTGATCCATTGAAGGTTGCAAAACAAGTCCCCCGTTCAGTCCTAATAGACTTTGCAAGATCAGTTGACTTTGGAGGTCCTGAAATGGAAAAATGGATATTGAAATCAATTAGTAAAGTCCACTTGGAGGTAAGTTTCTTGATAAATTTGGATTAACCTTTTGGTAAACATGAAATAAATATTCCCTCTGGGATATCCAAGAGCCACTTTTATGAAATATATACACGTATTTAAGGAAGACAGATTATGTATTCCAAGATGGCGAATACTGCGGATGCGATAACCGCCGAGCTCAATAAAATAAACAAAAAGGATATCATACAGGCATTAGTTTACAGAAAGTATACGCCATCAATTAGTTCTAATACAGTTCTTAGTAATTTTTTTATCGATAAGTGCCACAAGTGTATGTATAGAGATAAAATTGAAGTGAACACGCAGCATGATACATTAATGGACGACGTCCATACTGATTGCAATAACATTGAGTGTGTAAAGTTAAACATGCGAAGCCACTCACTTAAAAAGGAGGTAAAACTGCTAGTCAGGATGATGTAATTTCATTATTAAAACAATCAAATCCACTGACTAAAAAAATTAAAAATATTCCGCCATTACTGCCATCTGCCGAGGATACATCAAATTCTTCTAAGCATTTGAAACCAAACAACGTGAGCGTGATCGGACCTTTATTGTTTGTATGCTATATTAACGATCTGGGCAGAGTGATTTCAACTGGAAAAACATCAATGGTAAACTATGCGGATGACACAAGCCTGCTGACGGGGGGGCGTTCGGTCGAGACTGTGCTGAGAACTGGTGGAGAGTGTTTGGGGTCGGTGAGTGAGTGGTTTGTCCAGAACAGCCTCGTACTCAATGCAGAAAAATCAAATTTTGTAATTTTTAGAACTAAACAATCAAGTCGTGAGTGCCCAGCTGAGGCAAACTTACTGAATCAAAACATAACTTTCACGGCAGAGGCAAAGTTCCTAGGTATAGTTGTTGACTGCCACCTTGGTTGGGAAAGGGAAGTCGATTATGTTTCGTAAAAACTGAGCAGCTGTTGCTACAGTCTACGAGTTTTGAAAAACTACCTCGACTTTGAAGCATTATTGATGACTTATCATGCTAATTTCAGTTCAGTTCTTAGATTTGGCATAATGTTTTGGGGTAACAGCATACGAGCTGAGCGGGTATTCCTAATACAAAAGAAAGCAATTCGAGTTGTGCTTGGTATGAGTGGGCTTCAGTCGTGCAGAGGTGTCTTCAAGCAACATGGTTTGCTCACTCTAACAGCAATGCATGTGTACGAATGTGTGCTTTTCTTACATAAAAATAAACATCTCTTTATACAGCACCTGCCTAGACATGACCATAACACCAGGTCAAGTGATTACAACATTCCCGAGCATAGGATGACACTATATAGGCGCAGCCCTGCCTTTTCTTGTATAAAATACTATAACAAACTGCCTGATCGAATAAAACAAATTGAAAATGTCTTTCACTTCAAGAAAGAAGTAATGAAAAGCCTAACTGACATGTACAATACAATGTTGCTGAGTTTCTCAACAGTCCATAATTACTTGTCCATTTTTAACTTCAATCATTTTAATAACTGTCAATTTTAACTTTAATCATTTTAAATTTATAATTACCTGTTGACTGTTAACTTTAATAATTTTAATGTCTGTGTCAATTTTCTTAACTTTATCTTCTGATTATTTTAATTTATAATCTCACTCTTCATTTTAATTGTGTGTCTGCTTTGTCACTAGTGTTATTTGAGTTTGTAGTTTTTGTTTTAAGTTTATGTTTAAGTTTAAGATTTTAAGATTACTATTTTGACGCCATTTTGTTAATACATCATGCAAATTGTATTTTCTAAAATAAAGAGATTTTTGACTTTTGACTTTGAATGCACAACAGCATAGGAAGCATTCCGTAAATTCCACTGATTCCATCACTTTGAGCCAAATGAATCGAGCAGTCGGATCCGCCATGTTGACAGTCTCAACGGAGTCAATGGATAAGCGCACTACCGATGCCTCGAGAGAGAATGAAACGAATGGCGGCAATATTAGTCAGGGCGCTTCTGGCTGGAAACAGGTTTCTCGGTCTCATATGAGAAGGAAGCCAATAATCGGATCCAATACGGGAAACTTGGGAGTGCAGTCAGTTCCAAAATGTGGTTTCCTACATGTCTATAGACTGGATGCAAGGACAAATAGCACTGATCTTAGTAATTTTCTGGCACAGTCAGCACCAGAAATAAAATTCGAATGTAAAGATCTAAAACGTACTGAAAGAAGCAGCTCATTTATTGTATCATTTCCGATAAAGCATGTACAACAAGTGTACGACCCGCTCATCTGGCCCTCCGGCGCTTGTATTAATCGGTATCGCTTTCCAAGAGGATACAGGTCTGGCCCGCAGGTCACCGAAGAAACAAATTTCAGCTCACCAGCCTCTCAGGAGGTTCGCTAGGAAAAGGTGTACGACGACCAGTTCCCTTCGGGTCTGTGGAAATAAAATGTCCCTTTGTCACATTAACATAAGAAGTATGAGAAACAAAGTTCATGAACTGGAACTGCTTTTGCAGTCAGTGGGATTCCCGGAGATTGTCTGTATTACAGAGACTTGGTGTGGTACCGAGGAGATTTCTCTGGTAAGTCTTCAGGGTTATCAGCTAGCCAGTTCATACTGCCGATCCACGCTTAAGGGGGGTGGTGTTGCAATATTTGTACGGCAAGATATCAAATTTATATCACTTAGTAAGTCACATAGTTTGAATATTGACCAACATTTCGAATTTTCATTGTGCCAAATACGTATGAAAAATAATTCCATTTTTGTATGCTGCTTGTATCGCTCCCCAATTGGCAATTTGGATGTATTTTTTAATAACCTATATGAGTTACTGTCTGATGTATGTAAACCTGGCAGATACTCCTTTTGCTGTGGGGATTTCAACGTCGATTTTCATAAAGAATCTACAACCGTCTTGAGGTTGGAAAATATATTTTCATCATTTGGTTTGCGCAAAACAATAACTGAATATACTCGCATTCAAAATGACTCAAAAACGATCATCGATAATATTGTCTGCACCTTGGATCCGACGTTGGTGACTCCTCGAGTTGTTTACACTGATATTTCAGACCATTCTATGCAATTGTTGTCTTTTGACTCAGGGAAAACAGCAATTTTACAGTAACTTTACAGAAGAGATTTTTTAACATTAACAATTTTAAGTTAGAACTCTCAAAGGTTAGCTGGGATTCTCTAAACTTAGGAACAAACCTTGATGAAAAATTTAATATATTTCATAATATATTTATCCAAAGTTTTAAATTTTGCTTTCCTATCGAATCACGTAAGGTTAAGAACAAGCTTGCAGGGAAACCTTGGCTTTCGAGAGACATAGTTGATGAGGGTAATCATTTGAGAGAACTGTTTGGGGCATATAAACACACATCGGATCCCCAACTATTGACCCGCTATAATGTATTAAAAAGACAACACCAAAAACGAATATCTTTAGCAAAAAAAAACACAATAACAACTTGTTTATAAACACTGTAAATAGGTCGAGAGTGGCATGGCAAATCATAAAAAATGAGACAAATCAAAACAGAGTCAATAACCTACCTGAATATTTTGTTGATAAAAATAACGACAACAAAATTTTTGATTTCAATGACGCTGCCCAGGCATTTAATGAGTTTTTTATTGAGTCCATAAAAACTCTGACTTCTGGAATGATAAATTCTATTAATAAGAGAGATATAAGCGGTATAAAAAATACACTTTTTTTGGCACCCTACTCAAGGGAAGAAGTTAAAGATATTATATCGTCAGTTTCGAAAAAAGACTCCAGTGGTTTTGATGAAATACCATGCTCTCTTCTAAAGAATGTATATGAATACATTCTCGATCCTTTAACTGACCTAATTAATCTCTCCTTTTGTGAGGGTTCATTTCCAAATATTTTAAAAACAACCATTATTCGGCCAATTTTTAAAAAGGGTAACGCACACGACATGTCCAACTACAGAGGCGTAGCGCTTTTGTCCGTATTCTCGAAAATATTCGAGAAGGCTTTTTACAATAGATTGCTTGCGTTTTTGGAAAGAACAGATTTCTTTTACCAAAATCAATTCGGCTTCCGGAGAGGAGTTTCTAAGGACACAATTGTTTCATTGTACAACAAAATAATGGAGAGTATTGATAGTGGGTAATCAAACATCATGCCTTTTTTTCGACCTAAAAAGAGCTTTTGAAGTAATAAATTTTGAACTTCTGCTTTCTAAGCTACAAAATTGCGGCGTTCGTGGGAACGCCCAAAATTGGTTGAAACATTTTTTAACGGAGCGTACACAGAAAGTAGTTCTGAGGCACGATAGTATTCATTATTGTTCCACCGATGCACAGGTGGAAACTGGGGTCCCACAGGGAAGCATGTTGGGCCCCCTGTTGTTTATCATTTTTATAAATGATATTTCTTTTGATTTTAAAAACGATTACATTACTCTATTTGCAGACGATACCTCGGTATCCTGTTCTGCAAAAAGCATGGAGTGGCTTGCAGAAAAGTCAAATGATGTTGGTAGGGTTCAAAATTACTGTAATAATAACGGCTTTGTCCTGAATGATGATAAAACGGAGCTAATGCTTTTCTCTTTAAGGGACTTGAATAAAGCTCTTCTTGTCAAGGTTAATAACCAAATAATTGAGAGGCGGACGTTTGTGAAGTTTTTGGGAGTTTTTATGGATGCTAAGCTTTCACGGTCATGCCAAGTGGACCATATTTTGAAAAGGTTGGCCGTCTACGCATTTGTTATATGGCAGTTGCGCTTTAAGGTAGACCTGGATCTCCTGAAGCTTTACTACTTCTCCTATGTACAATCCTGTCTCACTTATGCCATTCTGGCATGGGGTAATGCGGCGAGAGCACCTGAGGTATTTGTTCAGCAGAAAAGAATAGTAAGAAGTATGCTCTTTAAGCCTCCTCAATTTTCATGTCGCAACTTTTTCCACGGTTGAGAATTCCAGCGTTTCCCTTCATTATTTTTATACCAAGCCACAAAATATGCGAGAGCGAATTTATCCAACGTCGGACTAACTAGGGGAGCTGCTGATCATTATGGCCTAAGGCAGAACTTTAATTTAATTATACCTCAGCATCGGTTATCGACTGCGGCAAATAGCCCTTTAATATTGCCTTTCAAGCTATATAATAAATTACCTGTGCAAATTAAACAAATCTCTGGTGATGTGAAATTCAACAAAACTATAAAACATTTTTATTAGTAGCAATCTTTCATAATGGAAGCTGTTTGAATGATTGTGCAAAGCTGATAATGCTGATGATTTGCTGGTGATGTTTATGGTGATTTACTGTTTGTAATTTGCTGTTTATATATATTCTGTTGTGACTGTCTTGACAATATCCCATACTTACTTAGAATTGTAAGTCTATAGGAAATAAATATTTTTTATTTTTATTTTACTTTCAATTTTATACATTTCTAATTATTTGGAATATTGCAGATATTAGATAGCAAAAAGCCCGTTATACTGAAAAAAACACTTTATCCTAAAAAGCAAAGACCCGTAATTCCAATACTTTTTGTAAACATGGAGATAGCATGGGAAAAATTTTCTAATTCTAATGGTTTTGTTGTCTTTAATATGCACAATACTATAAAACTCACCTGATTTAAGGTAGGGTCATGTTGCAAAACCAATCGGCCATCTTCTCCTACTGTCAGCTTAAATCCACCGCTTCTTTGCAGCATGAGACCATTGTTGATGGTGAAATTCGGTGTGATAAAGGTCGAATTGAAGGGTAGTCCGCCGCTAGCCTGGGCGGCGGCTGCAGCCGCGGCCGCTGCCTGAGAGTTACTATTCGCGATCATACCACTCTGGAAGTTCTGGTTAAGGACCTAAGAAGACAAATTTCCCATTTATTCATTCAAACGAGACACAAGGCTAAATTTACTGGAAAATATTATACAGGTACATTCCATTTATTACGCAGGCAGTTTTTGGGAACGCTGCGGATTCATGGTGCTGAAAAACCTAAACGGTCAAATCGGCCATAGCTTTTCAATAATTGTGCATCAGGTCTACTGAAAGCAAACACATTGAATGTGTGTTTGTAAACGAGTTTTGTTGAGTTGTTAACAAACAAACAAATCAAAATATATATTAACCTGCATGACGGGAGGCTGCGGCATGGCAGATATCTGAATATTTTGGATGTTCTTCTTGGGGTCTGCCTGCACAAAGCCAGTCGGCGGGCACTGCATATTACCGGTCGGCGCCATCGGTAGTCCCTGTGAAAGCGGTTGCGGCGTGGTCGGCACCGAGTTATGTTCGCTCTCGCTCTGCGAAGTGTCACTCTCGAATTGGATATCGTCTTCGTCCCCAATGCCTAAACATTAATAATGGCGATAAAATCATACTAGGCCAGGAATAACGTATATATTTCAT
>JAEQML010060902.1:0-26476 GCA_016904865.1 Pissodes strobi | reverse complement strand
TTTGATATTATTGGATATTAAAAATGTGACCCACCTCATAAAAAATCTAATTTTTTTGGGGGTTTAAAACCAAAAATTTAATAAATGATTAAATAAACACACCTATTTGTAATCCAGTTCAGTCTTAAAACTCAAATCTGTTTAGATATCACAAAACTACAAATATTAGCATTCTCCATTCTTCATTCAAATTCTATTTACGGTTTAGATGTTTTAAATAACCACAGTGGCGTAACCAATGGAACTCGGTCAAACGCTCATTTTTTGTTGTGTAGGAATACACATTTTTGTAATCTATAACGCTAAACTATATGAACAGAGCAAGTTAAAAAAATTGTTCCTCAATATGTGTCTACTAACCTAATTTTTAACTATGAATTAGTATGTTTTATTATTTGTGTACCAATTTTGACTGCGTATGATATCTTTCTCATCACTCTTGTTTCACTGAGATTGTAGAAGATAATTATTTTTGAATATTAAAAATATCTAGTTGAATAATTTTTTAATGAAGGGAATTTTACGCTTTTTTAAAAGAGGCAGACGATGTTTTAAATAAAACCACTTATTTATATTTGAAACTTCCTGGTCATGTTTTTGTTGTCTGTATATTTTCTCCATTATTTTTTATAACTCTTCGTAGTAATTATTTTGTACGCTATTTTTGGTTAATAAGATGCGCAGATTTTTTTCATACAGCTAAAACATATCAATAAATTCGACATAGATAGTGGGAAAAATGTTCTGTTCAAAGATTGCGGTTCAATTTTCCTTCCTTTAATTCACACTGTATTGAAAAATATAATTCTGAGTATTGCAATTCAATTAATTCAAAACGAAAACTGTCTAATACCGAAGATGCAAACTACTCGAGTATCAATAGTATGTACAGCTTGAATGGTATTCAACTTAAATTGCGTTCGCTTGGTAAAAGAATTAAATATTGATGGTAAAAGAATTAAATATTGAAGTGGTGATCAACAAAATGCCCCTGGTAATATTGATTTCCTACATGTAAGAAGATTCGTAACAGTGAATGTTCAAAAAATAAAGTACATCTATTTTCTATTAAACAAAGATCCCTACAATTAAAATCAAAATCATTAATGCGTGATTAGGAAAAACTAAAATCATATATTTTTATTAAATTGAAAATTCTAAAATATTGCAGCCGGAACTTTTCTTCTTATATTATTAATTAGTTATTACTAATAATAGCTCACCTTTTTCTATGTTGCAAAGCTCCCGAAAAAAACACCAAAACTTGTCAACAATAATCAACACTCAACGATAAAAACAATGTCACAATCGAACCCACTCTGTATGTCTTCACTATGAAGCACAAAATCAAAATAAACCAACCACTTGCCCAACCAACCTATTTCTTCGCCGAACAATTAACTCTTTAAAGCGCTTTAATTCTTTGTGACCTTACAACTAACCTTCTCTCTCCCGCACCAGCGAAGTCAAAAAAAGAAGGAACTATTATTTGTATTTTATTCTTGTATTGGCTGCAATCATTTAAATGCGAAAAGTGGGATACCTACGTATACTTTACGATTTCAACGGAGTCCCCATTCGTAATTGATTATCGTGAAATGGCCTGAATTGTGCAAATATATCTCGCAAACTTCCCAAGCTAGTTTATGGGGAATACCGATTATACACATTCAGAATAAAAACGAAGGAAATTTACATTTCTTAAGATCTGACATAGTGCGTAGTCATATTTAAACCAATTATTTCTGTATCTTGCTTAATTTCATAATTATCTGGATAATCGAATCGTTTATTTTTGAAACACTCCAAGGGACATTTTCAAAAATTTCAGGAAACGAAAAAAACGTCTCATTTTGTCGAATTATGGTGTTATTTTTTTAAGCTTGTTTTAAGATATGATTTTTACGCATTTATTTGGCATTAGACGAAAAAAATAAAAAAATCATATCACTTGTGCCTTAAAAATGATTTAAAAAAACTGCATTAGGGTTGTTCCTGCAATAAAAGAAATATATATTTTTTTATTTTAATGATAAAAAATTTTACAAAATCAGTTTAAAAAACTTGGTGCTTAGCTTAATAACTATTTATGTCTTTATAATTTCTCACTTCTTAACTTTCTCTGATTTACAATGGATATACTTAAAATAAAAAAATTCTTGACGAAATCCTGATATTCACCAGTGATACAACGTAACAAAGTTTGTAAATTATCCAATTTAACTGCTCCTATAGGTATTGGACTTTTGTAGGCTCTATTAGTGAGCAACCGCATCATTGCTTTCCACGTTTTTGGTTGTCAAAAATCACTAAACTCAAGCCTCCGAATATATAGATCCGTCTATATTATATTCGGAGGCTTCGAAAACATCCTCCATCTCATGAATTAAGTGATGGTACTGGGAAACCGAAAACTGAACAGTTTCGTTAGTGTCTTGCTTCATCTTAGTCTCGCCCGATATTCGATTTTTTTATGTGTGTGCCACAGGCCACGAAATGCTAAAGCCTATAATATACCAGTGAGGATACAGTGACCTGTTATATGGCTTATACCGTCAACGTTGTCCAAGTATCGAAACATGCACACTTGGTGCACTTCACGACACTTTTAGACAACGCAGTAGTACTTCCACGGTCGTTATTGTAGACTACAATAACTACTACTTTTGTGGCTCTCCGGCCGGGAATCGAACCCGGGTCTCCCGCATGACAGGCGGGCATACTGACCGCTATACTACCGGAGAGTTACTACTATACTACCGGAGAGTACCGCAACATAACTTATGGTCACTATCTTTTATGGTTAAAAAACTCGTCTGTGGCAACTTCCTTAATTGTAAAATAGTTTTAACACTAACAAGAATTATTAGCTCAGTATATTAATGCACATCATACACTCTATCAAGTCATCCATGGAACGAAATGCGCGGTCACAACATAAAAATTCACAGATCTTGCAACACGCGCAAATAATATCCTAGGTGTATTGAAATTACCACACAACTACTGTTATGACTTCTGATCTGATTACTCCTACTCCTACATTACTAAACAATAAAAATATACAATCCAAAAAAAAATCACTACCATTGCATTGTCAAGTTAATATAATTGTAACGATATGGTTGAAATACTTAGATAACAAATCACAAAATAAAATTTACTTTATCTGTCTCGTCGATATTGTCAGAGTCAGAACTGAAGTCAGAATTATTGTCATCGTTGTCATCTCCACCCGTAGTAAACACAAGTGGGGGAATGTCAGATCAGAGACATCGCATACTTGTATTGTCTGTCTCTCAAGCCTCTTGAATTACCTTTTCAGTACAACATATTGTTCCCAATGACCTATATAAATTTCGGGTATTATCCTTTCCCATGTAGCCAGAACTACTGATAGTGATCCCTTAAGATTGGAAATATATTGATTGTATTTTCGTTTACCGCACCATTACAATTGTATTAAACTGGCGGTGATATGATGGCAATCGTAAAATTTTGTTTCGTAAAGGTTTAACATATTCATCAAGAAATATTTTTTTTCATTGAGCCAGTTGTTATATGCAATGCTCCATATTTGGCATTCATGGCTTTTTCTAGAAAGTTAATACTATTACTACTTTAACCACCCGATTAGTTTCAGCTTGGACCAAGATTTTCTTGGGATTACTCTACCAGAAGTAGTTTGCATTGTCCGTGATTATTAAATTATTAAAGATTTTGGAGGATCATTCTGAAACTGCTGTGTTTTAAACCTGTCTTCAAAACTTATCCTGTTCATGTTGTCATGGCTTAAAGACAGGGGATGTCTTTAAGCCACTTCTCAATATTAAATTAGCACCTTTATTTTGTTCGAGCGTGGATCACAGTATCGATGATCAAAAAAACATGTTTAGCCACCTATTCATTCTAATCATTAAAAATGATGAAAACATTTTATAAAAAATCCAAAATCATTCTACTAAAATAAAAATTATATTAAGTAAAGTGCCACGCACTAAATACATTGATAAGTTGTGACAGTCAAATATTCTCATAATACAGTATTTTTTTATTGTAAAAAGTAGGGGTCAATCAGATTGTTTGGAAGGTACGGCCCTTTGAAGTCTCCCAGAAATTTACAGCGAAGCAATATGAGCCTTGTAATTTGTTTTGAAATCTTTAAAATCCGCTAAATTAATATTGCAACCATCCCAATGTTTTTGTGCTACCCTATAGAACTAGCCTTGTCGCGTCTACGTCATCGCCGGCCGCGAAGATTCAGGAACTGTGGAATTCTCTCGATGCCCTGGTCGAGAATAATATGAGCGGCCTGCTTCTTCCGGAGTATTCTTGATAGATTTTAGATTGTATATAAATAGCAGGCAGAAAGCGTGTTGAGTTAGTTAAGCATTGAGCGTTGAAATGTAAAGAACTATTAGTTGTAAAGTTATAAGAGCAGTTTAGTGTGTTTAATTGTATATAGTGATAAAAGAATAAAGATAGTAGGTATTAGTTTAAGATAGCAAAAGTTGTAATTTCGTCAGAACCCACGGGAAAAACGTAACAATATACTGCATTCCTACGCTGTGAATTCGCCTCCCCCTTTTTTACATATAGTTTAATTTTCAGCTTTCATTCCAAAAGTGTATAAAAAAAGGCGGAATGTAGCAAAGACTGACCTGATTATATTTAGATGCAATGTCCATGATGTCTACTGTGATTCTGCGTTGATGAATAGAGTAAAGGTAAACAAGTTTTTGGGGATTTATATCGATGAAAAACTGAAATTTGATCAGCAATATTAAATTGTCTAGGGATTGTTTCGCGTTGTGGGTTATAGTATATGATTAGATCCTGCCATTGTGAGAAATGTCTATTTTGCACTCATCGAATGCCATTTACGAGATGGTATATGCTTCTCGGGTTAGATTGGGTTGTTCTGGCCAATTATTTAATTCGATCTTTGTTTTGCAGAAGCAAGCAATACGTAGTATGTGCAGAGAAAAAAATAAAAAGTCTTGCAAGCCGCTTTTTATCTCACAAAAGTTTTAACACTTTCAATAATAATTATTCTGGAGACAGTATACACTGATACACCAGAAATATAATAGTGAAATTAATAATGACTCACGAGCTACGTTATCTTTCTTCTGATACCTAGGTACTTCAACCCTAACGAGGAACTCATTTATCTTTAATGGCAAAAAGCTGTTTAAACACCTCCCCGCCGAATTGAAGCAAATTCCTGATCCCAAGAAATTTAGAGCAAAGGTGAAAAATTTACTTCTTGGGAGAGCGTACTACTACGATTGTAGAATTCCACAGCTACTTACTGAAATATCTGTGTATTTTCGATGAAGACATTATAATTTTAACTTTATTTAATTATTATTCACATATTATGCAAAAGTCGTTTTGGATATGACACTTCTTGGTTTCTAGTTTTAAGCAACTAGTATGTAAGTATTCTAGCTTTGTCAATGACTTTTATTTGTGACATTAAAACTATGTTTGAGTTTGAGTTCTGAGTATGAAAATTAATAAAACGCAGATTTTTATTACCAAACTCTAAAAACATAACCAGATAATTTTTACCTTCACTGTTTTTTTTTTGAATCCGTGTACTTGCTGTTGTTATCTTGCCAGCTATTACAAAATGATCTCTTGCTAAAGATCCACGTCTCGTCTTTGAAAATTGCAGTAAAACCTTCTGGACCTAAATGTTTATTTTTAATGTACTCTTAAAAATTGTTTCTATTATGTACAGGGTGGGCAAATAAGCGAGGTAAGGGGCTGTATCTTAGAAACCACTAATCGTAGAGACTTAAAAAATTATATAACTAAAGTGGCCAAAAGAAAACACTGGAAATAATTTTCAAGTCCATACCTTTACCGCTAGGGGGCGTAATAGCTATGGTCGGATAGAAAAATGCATTTTACTCAAAAATGTTTTATTATAAGTTGATAAAAGAATACCACCGCTGTAATCCTCGTGAAATTCTGCATCTTTTTGGTTCATCCCTTTTGATTGTAGGGCACCAAATAAGGGCGAAGGGGAAGGAAAAAGTCTGACTGATTGAAATGCTTATAGCTTTAGTTTGACTCAATATATTTGAGCAAACTAGGTCTCGTTTGAGAGAGGAAACCTTGTTTATTAAGAACAAAGTATACCCATGACAAATTAGTTTTTGCTGCTCCCGCTAGGGGGCGCCATTTAAAAGGTTCATAGTTTTTTCATTTTTCTCGGAAATTTCAGATATAATGATATAATTTTTTCAACAGAAACAGAAAGTAGATCAAATTTGCAGGAAAAAAACTCTAAACCGCATATCAATAACCTCACACGTTCAGGAGTTATTGCCAGAAAATAATTTTTTAACCAATGCATGCATTGAAAAAGCAAATTATTTTTCGAATTTTTATGGTCAAGCATGCCATGAATAAAGTAAAAAATGTTTTATTAACAAAAATAATCAAAACAACCTTGAAAATAACATTAATGATACTATAATAATAACATAATAGGGAATAAGTGTAAATTGTGACTCAGGACTGCTCCAACATTTTAAGAAATTTGGTGCAACAATTGAACGAAGCTTATCTCAGGTATCCAGTTTCACTATAATAGTTATCGTGATCTTTCTCCTAAATTAAAATATCAGCTAAAAATTTGGAAATATTAGTAGAATAAAATCAAAATTTTGCCCTCTTTCTGACGAACTTCGGACTCACCATTCACACGTATGTTTTAATACTTTTTCACATTTAATAGGCCGTAGAAGCAAAAAGCTAACTTTTTTGAAAGAATCGTAAAATTTTTTCCACTCTTGGCAAAACGATTACGCGATACTGGCATTTTTCGTCGTCCTAAATTCCGCAAGCGTCGCAATGGAAGAACTGACGACAATATTTTTAGTGTCCTGGCATACATATAGTATAATAGGCAGATGGGAACTAGGGCATTATCTTCAGACTTGGGTATAGCACGAACTACTGTTCGTAATATTTTAAAAGAAGATGTGCCATTGAAAACTATTAGGCTTAACATGTTTCTGCAATTGGACTGTTGCCCAGCTCATTTTTCTATTACTGTGCGAAACCATATCGACCAGAACCTTCAGGGGCGCTGGATAGGAAGGCGAAGTTTATTTTATTGGTCGGCCAGGTCGCCCGACTTGACGTGTCTCCACTTCTATAGGGGACACCAAACCCACGACATAGGATAGACATGGAAAATAGAATTCGACATACAATTCTTCTTCTTCAACTACCAGCGGCTTTAATCAAAGCGTTTTCTCCACCCAACAAAGATTGCAACAATGTGTGGAACATGATGGGAGACAGTTAGACCACATGAGACATTATATTGAAATGTTTTATTCGAATTCGGTCCTTTAAATGATTGTTTAATAATTATTCTTGATAATATATTTTTATTTTATGGCACAGAAGCTGGACCACAGAAGTTCGAAACATTCGTTTTTTCAATGCATGAATTGGTAAAAAATGCTTTTCAGTCAACTCCTGAACGCGTGAAGTAATCGATATGCGGTTTAGAGCTTTTTTTCCTGCAAATTTGATCTACTTTCTGTTTCTGTAGAAAAAATGAATAAAACTATGAATCTTTGAATTGGCGCCCCCTAGCGGGAGCAGCAAAAACTAATTTGTCATGGGTATATTTTGTTCGTAATAAACAAGGTTTCCTCTCTCAAACGAGACCTAGTTTGCTCAAATATATTGAGTCAAACCAAAGTTATAAGCATTTCAATCAGTCAGACGTCCCTTCCCCCTCGTCCTTATTTGGTGCCCTACAATCAAAAGTGATGAACCAAAAAGATGCAGATTTTCCCGAGGATTACAGTGGTGGTATTCTTTTATCAACTTATAATAAAACATTTTTGACTAACATGCATTTTTCTACACGACCATAGCTATTACGCCCCCTAGCGGTAGAGGTATAACCTTGAAAATTATTCCCAGTGTTTTATTTTAGTCACTTTAGTTACATCATTTTTTACCGCAAGTATCTACGATTAGTGGTTTCTGGGATACAGCCACTTACCTCGCTTATTTGCCCACCCTGTACAATGTCTGGTAAGTCCATTAAATATTTCCTGTTGTTTGATTTCTTCCACTTAAAACCAATACTTTTTATTCACCCTCTTAGAAAGTCGATTAAAAATTCAAAATGATAATTTTGTTCTCTGAACTCTTGCCAGTATTGCTGCCAATGTCACATATTTTTTTCTGGTGTACATAGAATAAATTGTGCCCCGAATTGCATTTTTAAAATAGCTTGTGTTTTGGATTTGACTGTCTTTTACTTTGAAGACCTATTAGAGTCGTAAGTTTTCTCTGATTTCATCTCATTCTTCTTATATTTGCAATTGTGTGGGACTCAATTTTGTTGCACCTACTGCTCATTGTATTACATTCTCAATTTAAAGTGCGATTCCGTTTCGGACTTGTTACTTTTCCAGTTAATATATTTAAAATTATTAGTTGCGTTTGTTCATTGTTTAAAATCTCAAAAATAACTTTGACAACAAACTAGCAAATTTATGTGATGGATTGACAGTGACAAATATTGCAGGTAAAAATATAAAGGATGTTTAATGAAAATGGATAACGATCAGACACCAATTGTTCCAAAATATTTGTTTTCACCTCTCTTTGAAATATACCAAATAAAGATAAAAAAAAGACGTCACTACAAATGGATATAATTACATCTTTTGTACTTGGAAATTATAAACTTTACTGATAGTTTATTATATTGGCACTTTTGAATGGAAAAATGTAGGATAAAAAAAATATGTTTTTGTTAAGAATTGTCTACTACATTTTACTTTGGCTTAGTTTCGGTTAGTTACCGTTCTTTTTGCTCCCAGAGCCAGCGAAGCTAGCGGAGGACTGCCCCGAAGTGGTTAATTATTCATAAAGAGCATTTTATAATCACATATTTTAGACTGTTCTACGTTAACACAAGACGTATCGAATATGATGGCAGTGAACCTAGTGACACTTTTATACAAAAAAATAGCGAGAATGGTGCAGGAAATGACATTCCAAAGAAAGTGAGGAAGTGGCATCTAGTTTTGACGAAAACACACCCGATAAACTACAAAAAAATATGGCTGCCTCCGAATTTGCTTGGCAGATAAATGAGACCACTTTGAACCTGACTGAATATTTTAGAGATGCTAATGGTGGATTGAGTTCGAGCTGTATCGAATACAACCCGATTTTTACAAAATCCATTAATGGAGGAGCTCATCCAAGTACATGGCTAGTTAAAAATATATGCCTGTTCATTAAAATCATATTATACGAGAGGCAAAAATATCATGGTAATTCGTATATTCTTGCACAGTTAACAAAAACTAGAATAAGAACCCTTAATCTTCATGGTTTGAAAATAGTTCAGCCAATATGGATATCTTAAGAAGGTGGACGAAAATGAGTGCAAAGAATACCGGCTTAGCTTAAACACAAAAAAGGGAATTATTCAAATCCAGCTTCAGTGGTTAGCATACTAACTAATTCAAAGGCTAATCGACATGTTAAAAATTGCGAGACATAGCTGTGATAATTCGGTTACACCTTATTAGTAGAGCGAAACCTAGGAAGAAAGTCGCTTATTTACCGAGAAAAAAAAATCGGCGTAGAACCAGATTAGACCTTATGGATTTTAAAGATTAAATCATTACCTATAGGAAAATAGCAATTACGACATTTTTTAGTGGTCGAGAGATTTGTTATTTAGAAAAATATCATAAAATTGCATAATATGAAAACATATAATTCTTAATGTTCACACAGCTATATCTTGAAAACTAACAAAGCTATAAATTGCGTATATAGACCAAAATAAAGCAAATTTATTCAGCTTTTTAATGGTTTCATTCATTATCATGCTGTATTTTATTTTGTAATTTTTAAATAACCTTTAAAGGGTGACGTCACAAAAAATTATAATACATTTTCACTAAGCGACAAACTTTTTTATTTTTAACTTTTTTCATGTACATGCTGCGAAGCAAATAAAGCCAAAACACTGAAGAAGTTTTTAAAACAAAAAATTTTGACTTTGGTCTAATAGTTTTTTTTTATGAATAATACAACATCGCGCAACCCTTAGTTTTAAAACTAACAATCGACTGGTGTAGGCGCGGCGCGACGTCTCATGGTTTTTACACGGCTTATAACAATTTATAGCAGAAAACATATCTATAATAGTTTAGTTAATTTTTGAATACAATTTATGCAAACTGTAAATTTTTAAAATTTACAGAAACACAATAATTTAGCTAGTACATAATCTGTCTCATTTTTTTCAATTTCAGATGCTTCTGGTTGCTCTGAATTATCTTTTAGACTATTGCAATGCTCACAGTTGTATTCATCGCAGCATTTTAAACCCTCCTTTATGCAGGTGCATTTTGCATTCGCGCAGTTCTTATCTGAACAATACAAGCTTAAACCAAAGTATATGTAAACTAGTAAGTTCACTCAGCGGTAAATCCTTTGATGTAATTCAGCCACATTCTTTTATATCAAGTGACAACTGGAGATGACCGATGCGCTGCGTAAGTGTCCGATTGATTCGCGCGGCTTTCTCTAGTCAGAGATGTATTCAGGAGATTGTATGGACTCGTACCGAAAGACCTACTGAATGCCGACCGGGTGAAAAATCAAGTGAAACTGAGCAAAGGTGTAAAATATTTTCATAGAAGGAAATTGAAAAAAAAATGCTATACGGGGTGTCATTTTTAGGTGATACCGCTGTTGCTATCTCAGAATCTAACAAGAATTTAACAACACTGCAAATCGATCTTGAAAAGGCATCAATAATGGCAACTTTCTAATTTAATCAACTTTGTAGCTTTGACCGTTTCAAAGATAGCAATAATAGTGGATTACCTAAAATATATTTAAAAATATATAATAATATAATACTTCGGAATCTCATTTTTACTATACTTCTTTGGTTTCATGAATGTGATTTTTCAAGGCCGCGTTATGACATGGTCTATGTTTTCGTCTCGCGTTTCGGCATTTTTGTATCGTTGATTGGACGACTAACCAAAACTAACCAAATCTATCAAAATTGATTGTACCGTATTGGCACCGGCACCGGTTCAAACGACTACAATAAGCTGAGACTAAGTGAAACTAACGAAAACTTGATTCGACGATTAACAAAACTAACAAAATCTATTAAAATTGATTAGAACGTATCGTGACGGGTTCAAATTATTAAAATAAGTTGATACTAACTGAAACTAACCAAAAGTTGATTGGAGGACAAATCCAAACTAACCAAACCTATTAAAATTGATTATAACGTATCGGAACAGATTCAAATAATTAAAATAAGTTAAGACTAAATGAAACTATAACCGAAAGTTGAATCGACAACTAACCCAAACTAACCAAATCTATTAAAATTGATTATACCGCATCGGATGCGGTTCAACTGATTGAAATAGTTAAGACTAAGTGAAACAAACCGAAAGTTGAATTGAGGACTAACCTAAACTAACCAAATCTATTAAAATTGATTATAATGTATCGGAACCGCATTAAATGACTAAAATAACTTGGGAATAAGTGAAACTAACCGAAAGTTGTATCGACGACTAACTCAAACTAACCAAATCTATTAATCTTGATTATAACATATTGGAACCGCTTTATATGATTGAAATAAGTTGAGAAAAAGTGAAACTATCCGAAAGTTGAATCGACGACTAGACCAAAGTAACCAAATCTACTAAAATTGATCATAAAGTATCTGAACTGGTTCTAATGACTAAAATAGGTTGAAACTAAGTGAAACTAACCAAAAGTTGATTGAACGACTAACCGGATTAGGTTGGTTAGTTCGGGTTAATCGTCGATTCAACTTTCGGTTAGTTTCACTTAGTCTCAACATATTTCAATAATTTGAACCGGTTCTAAGACGTTATAATCAATTTTAATAGATGTTATTAGTTGGGTTAGTCACCAAATCAACTTTCGGTTAGTTTCTCTTAGCCTTAAGTTATTTTAGTTATTTGAACCGGTTCCGATACGTTATAAACAATTTTAATAGATTTGGTTACTTTGGATTAGTCATGCAATCAACTTGCGATAAACTTCACGTAGTTTCAACTTATTTTAGTCATTTGAACCGGTTCGGATACGTTATAATCAATTTTAATAGGTTTGGTTAGCTTGGATTAGTTGTTGATTCATCTTTCGGTTAGTTTCACTTATTCTCAACTTATTTTAGTTATTTAAAGCGGTTCCGATAAGTTATAATAAATCCGAATAGATTTGGTTAGTTTGGGCTAGTCGTCTAATCAACTTTTGATTAGCTTCACATAGTTTCAATTTATTTTAGTCATTTGAACCGGTTCCGATACGTTATAATCAATTTCAATAAATTTGGTTAGTTTGGGTTAGTTTGGGGACGAATACAATCAACTTTCGACTAGCTTCACTTAGTTTAGTCATTTGAACCAGTTCCGATACGTTATAATCTATTTTAATAGGTTTGGTTCGTTTGGGTTAGTCGTTGATTCATCTTTTGGTTAGTTTCACTTATTCTCAACTTATTTCAGTCATTTAAAGCGGGTCCGATACGTTATAATAAATTTCAATAGATTTGGTTAGTTTGGGTTAGTTTGGGGGCGACTACAAGAAACTTTCGACTAGCTTCACTTAGTTTCAACTTATTTTAGTCATTTGAACCTGTTCCGATACGTTATAATCAATTTTAATAGATTCGATTACTTTGGATTAGTCGTCGATTCAGCTCTCGGTTAGTTTCACTTAGTCTTAACTTATTTTATTCATTTGAACCAGTTCCGATACGTTATAATCAATTTTAATAGATTTGGCTAGTTTAAGTTAGTCGTCTATTCAACTTTCGGTTTGTTTCACTTAGTTTCAATTTATTTTAATCATTTGAACCGGTTCCGAGACGTTATAATCAATTTTAATAGATTTGGTTAGTTTGGGTTAGTCGTCCAATCAACGTTCGGTTAGTTTCACTTAGTTTCAACTTATTTTAGTCATCTGAATCGACTTCGATACATTATAATCAATTTTAATAGATTTGGATAATTTGGTTTAGTCGTCAATTCAACTGTCGGTTGGTGTCAGTTATTCTCAACTTATGCTAGTCATATAAAGCTGTTCCGATATGTTATAATGATTTTATTACATTTGGTTGGTTTGGGTTAGTCGTCGATTGAATTTTCGGTTAGTTTCATATAGTCCCAACTTATTTTAATCATTTGAATCGGTTCCGTTACGTTATATTCAATTTTAATAGATTTGGTTAATTTGAGTTAGTAGCCCAATCAACTTTCGGTTAGCTTCACTTATTCTCAACTTATTTTAGCCATTTGAAGCAGTTCCGATACGTTATAATCAATTTTAATAGATTTGGTTAGTTTGGGTTAGTGTGCATTTAACTTTCGGTTAGTTTCACTTATTCTCAACTTATTTTAGCCATTTGAAACGGTTACAATACCGACGTCATTATCAATTCTAACAGATGTGGTTAGTTTGGGATAGTCGTCGATTCAACTTTCGCTTACTTTCACTTATTCTCAACTCAGTCATTTAAAGCGGTTCCGATACGTTATAATCAACTTCAATAGATCTGGTTAGTTTGGGTTAATCGTCGATTCAACTTTTAATTAGTTTCACTTTGTCTCAACTTATTTTAATCATTTGAATCGGTTCTGATACGTTATAATCAATTTTAATGGATTTGGTTAAGTTGGGTTAGTCATCCAAACAACTTTCATCTAGTTTCATTTAGTCTGAACTTATTTTAGTTATTTGAATCGGTTCCGATACCTTATAATCAATTTTAATAAATTTAGTTAGTTTGGGTTAGTAGTGGAATCAACTTTGGGTTAGTTTGGGTTAGTCGTCCAAACAACTTTCGGCTAGTTTCACTTAGTCTCAACTTATTTTAGTTATTTGAACCGGTTCCGATACGTTATAATCAATTTTAATAGATTTGGTTTGTTTGAGTTTGTCGTCGAATCAACTTTGGGTTAGTTTCACAGTGCCAAAATATATTTATATTTACAAAGCATTCCATTATCGTTATATAATATGTACTTATAAAAAAAAATCTGACACCTAGACGATTTTTCCGGGCTTGTCGCCTCCTTCACCTAATTTTATTAACATATTATCTATTCACTAATCCGACTATAGATTTTTCCTATTTGCCTTTGTATTTTTCATTGCTTCGTATATATTTCCACCGAAGTCCGAATAAAATATTAAAATAGAAATAAAAGTAAAGATTTTCACAAATCCGACTCTGTTCTGAACACTCTGCCTACATACGAACGACTGATTAAACTAAAACGCTCCACATGCTGCCAACAATCTGCGGATTTTCGGCGGCTGGCAGAAAATATTTGGGGGAGTGGAGCTACTAGTTTACATATACTTTGCTTAAACTTTGTCTAATATATTCAGGCACTGGCTCTAGGTTTGAGAAAAATCCAATTTTCGTTCTTTAAGATCCAGCTACTACATTGAGGATCATTAGCCACGATTGATGCCCAGTTACATTCATACCAAATTCTCAACTGGTGCATGCACCTAAAATTTTGATATAGAATTACTCCTAACTTTACGCCGATTTAATTTATTACGCACCTTAGAAAATGTTGATAAAAGGCAGCATCAGATGATTCTGAGGGTCCCGGTCTCATATCTGTATCGAATGTACAGGATCGCACCTTGTCATAAGGCGACTACAATATAAATGTTAGCTAGAATACCCCCCCGTTACGTTTTATCTTCAATTATTTAAACAAGGTTTAAAATAAAATTCTAGAATGTTATTTAAAATGTTTACTTACTTTCTCATATATATTTGGATCTATTAACCAAGATGTAAACAACAGCAACATATCTGGAACTTGACTTTTAAATTTATTTCGGTTAATTCCTTCCGATGATGGAAATAATCCCTGACTTTTGGGATCAAATTCAGACATTTCTGTTCGTAAGAGAGAAGCAGCTTCGTGTAGAACTTGCATTTTCGAAAAAAAATCGGGTTTAAAAATGTTGTGCTATCATATGAATCTGTCTCTGAAGATAAATATGTTTTTCTACGATCATTAAAAAATAACATTATTATAGATTTGCTTTCAGTCAAACAATGTCATTCATTACTCACGGGCCGTTGAGTAATATTAAAGAAGTCACTGGTTTTAACAAATTCAGGCATGCCATGACCGTGTTCTTTTGTCAAACTATTTTGCAAAGATCAGATCAGACGTCAAAGTGGCTGCGAGTTTAGAAATTTAATAATAATAAATAATTATGGAATCCGATTCCGAAAATGAAGTCGAAATGTGTACGCCCCCAGAAGTTTTAAATGCTGCAAATATAGCTACAAAGCATTTATTGCCTGAAAAATCCAGGAAAAAGTACGAAATGGTGTATAGCACTTTTATGGATTGGCGAGCCCGCAAAAATGTCAATGCTTTTTCTGAAAATGTGCTATTAGCTTATTTTGGAGAACTTTCAGAAAAATACAAATCTTCGTTATTATGGAGCCAGTACACCATGCTAAGAAGCACTTTGGATATAAATAACAACATTAATGTAGAAAATTACTCAAAGTTGCGCAGTTTTTTAAAACGAAAATCTGAGGGATATCAAGCAAAAAGTCCAAAACATTCACTCCAGATGAAATTAATAAATTTATAAATGAGGCAGATGACCGTATATATCTTGCAACAAAGGTAAGAAAGTTAATTATTATATAGTATTTGTATTAAGTATAATGATGTATTATTTATTTAAATGTAAATACATAAAAGGGAAACGGCGATAATATTTAATATCTTATCATTTATTCGTGCTGAAGTCATCCAATTTATCTTCCCAAATGGCGCGTTTGGTTAACGTGTTGAAATTGTGGTTGGGTTTTCGCGACATCGCGATGGTTGTGAGTTCAATCCTCGCCTCCTAACGTTTTTTTTTTATTTTGGTATTTGATTGATACAATATACTTATTTGTAGTTTCTACTAATAAAAAGTATTTTAATATTATTATTATTATTTCATGTCAAGTTCAGTATTATATTTTGTCAATATTGCCTAACAAAATTGTATTTAATCTTGGCTATCGACTCTCTTTTTTGATCGGCCCTGTATAATGATCGTAGAAAAAGTATAGTATTCTACTCGCATGTAATGGCCATTACTCACTCGGATGAATTACGGCCCTCGCCTTCGGCTCGTGCCGCAAACTTCATCCTCATGAGTAATAGCTATCATTACATGCTCGTTGAATAATATACTATTTTCTTCAAACGTCAGTAAATCCGTCATTACTCGACTGTGTAGGCGGCCGTGAAGTTTCGTTTTTCCTCCGCCGGAGCTTTACTTTTCACTTTTCCGCCGGCGGAGGTAAAAGTGTTGTCATAGCAACATAGATACAATACAAACAGACAACAAAATAAGCGTCAACAACTCAAGATTTATTAAACTACAATTTGTATTTATCACTCAATTTGTGACTGCATTTCTAAAAATCACTAATTTAGGAACAAATTGGTTATTATTTAATCGAACTTACTCAATAACTGCATATCAATACGGAATTAAAACACAATCGGAGACACCATCTTAAAAAATAATTATTGTTGACAGTGTCCACTGACAGCTTTATGTTAAATTCATCGACACCGGTCTAAGCAAGGCCACCTACGACCGTGGTCTAAGCCGCCTTGCGAACCCATTTATCTTTAATAATAATTAGATATTATTACTATCAAAAGGAGATGTTTTTGCATTAATTTGTCGACATTTGAAGAAAAAACAGCATATTTTATTTGGAGGAAAAGTTACTTTTCATGGCTTGCTCTCTATTACCAGCCTCACTCCGTTCGGCTGTTAAACACGAGCGCGCCATGAAAAGTATCACTTTTCCTCCATATAAAATAATATACTATTTTCTTCAAACGTCAGTAAATCCGTCATTACTCGACTGTTTAGGCGGCCGTGAAGTTTCGTTTTTCCTCCGCCGGAGCTTTACTTTGCACTTTTCCGCCGGCGGAGGTAAAAGTGTTGTCATAGCAACATAGACACAATACAAACAAACATCAAAATAAGCGTCAACAACTCAAGAGTTATTAAACTAAAATTTGTATTTATCACTCAATTTGTGACTGCATTTCTAAAAATCACTAATTTAGGAACAACTTGGTTATTATTTAATCGAACTTACTCAATAACTGCTTATCAATACGGAATTAAAACGCAATCGGAGACCCAATCTTAAAAAAATAATTATTGTTGACAGTGTCCACTGACAGCTTTATGTTACATTATATTCACCGACACCGGTCTAAGCAAGGCCACCTACGACCGTGGTCTAAGCCGCCTTGCGAAACCAATTATCTTTAATAATAATTAGATATTATTACTATTAAAAAGAGATGTTTTTGCATTAATTTGTCGACATTTGAAGAAAAAACAGCATATTTTATTTGGAGGAAAAGTTACTTTTCATGGCTTGCTCACTCCGTTCGGCTGTTAAACACGAGCGCGCCATGAAAAGTATCACTTTTCCTCCATATAAAATAATATACTATTCTGCCGGTTGTAAATGGGTAGACCTTTTTTGAGTTTTTCAGCGGAATGACATAATATTTCTTTGGGATATGTATTGACTGTAACATGACTTATGGTATTTTGCATAATACGCAAACAAGTCTTCTTAGTTGGTCAGTTTTGAAATAATTACATTATCATGCCTTTCTTTGGCAGCATCCATAACTTTTTGATGTGTTGTTGTGCCGGATCCTAGAATGTTCTTTTGTTTTATTATCAAACATTTTATGATTAATAAATTCAATATATAAAAATTGCTTCCATGTTTGTACTTCTGTTAAATATTGCTTTTTTCTAGTTCCACCTTTATCACAAAAATGAAACACATGGTTCGAATGTTAAAAAAATATTCTTGGAAGACCACGTTTGGCATTTGGTTTTAAAATTTATGTTTCTTGTAGTTGTAGATGGGTCACTATTCTGATTAGCCGTTATATTTTGATCACTGGTGTAGCTTTGGCGACAGCTTACGTGATACTTAACTTTTAGAGTCCCGTTTAAAATATCATTTCGTTTAGGTAAAATTTTCCTACCGCATTCGTTCTTTATTTTTTCGGTACTATTAATTAATAAAAGCAAACCCTGTATTCTCGGTTTTTGCACCACAGACTTGTCCCTATTGATCACTGTCTTTTTGCAAATAATACACTCCATCGCGTTAGCAAAGCTATACAAGAACTACTAAATAGAAAAGAATAAAACGATTTCGTACTCCATTAACCAAAAAACCCTTAGATTGCCAACACCGACGTCACCCACTGAAGTCAACTAAGTAATATGATGCCGGCCGTGTACCTTAAAAGACAAGTCGCGCCGCTACAACGCAACGCCAGTCGATTGTCGCTTTCGAAATCTGAGGTTTGCGCGGTGTTTTATAATTCGTAACAAAAAAACTATGAATTCTATGTAAAATATTTTTACTTTAAAAACTTCTTCCATGTTTTGGCTTTATTTGCCTCGCAATATGTATATCAAAAAAGTTGAAAATAAAAAAGTTTGTCGCTTAGTGAAAATGTATTGTCTTTTTTTGTGACGTCACCCTTTAAATGTTGTTTAAAATTTACAAAATAAAATAGATTATGGTAATGAATAAAGCTGTTGAAATGCATTAAAAACTTGTTGTATTTTGGTCGAGAAATCAAGTTTATAGCTTTGTTACTTATAAAGATATTAATGAGTGAACAATAAAAAATACAGTTTTCTACATTATGAAATTTTGTGCTATTTCTCTAAATAAAAAATCTCTCGACCATTAAAAAATGTCGTAATATCCCATTTCGTGTGTCCAATAAGATACTTAATAATACCATAAGGAGTTTACCTGGTTCTACGCCGATTTTTTTTTTCTAAACATTTCATAGCCCATTTCGCTCCTCTATATTTAAAGTTAAGTTAAACACATAATCTTAAATTTAGGGAGCAGCAGAGAAAACTTCTGATTAATTACAGCAAGTATCCGAAGATTCTCCGAGAATTCAAAGTGTTTCCAACTTTGATGATGATGGCATTGAACCTAGTGACACTTTTATACAAAAAAATAGCGAGAATGGTGCAGGAAATGACATTCCAAAGAAAGTGAGGAAGCGGCATCTAGTTTTGACGAAAACACACCCGATAAACTACAAAAAAATATGGCTGCCTCCGAACTTGCTTGGCAGATAAATGAGACCACTTTGAACCTGACTGAATATTTTAGAGATGCTAATGGTGGATTGAGTTCGAGCTGTATCGAATACAACCCGATTTTTACAAAATCCATTAATGGAGGAGCTCATCCAAGTACATGGCTAGTTAAAAATATATGCCTGTTCATTAAAATCATATATACGAGAGGCAAAAATATCATGGTAATTCGTATATTCTTGCACAGTTAACAAAAACTAGAATAAGAACCCTTAATCTTCATGGTTTGAAAATAGTTCAGCCAATATGGATATCTTAAGAAGGTGGACCAAAATGAGTGCAAAGAATACCGGCTTAGCTTAAACACAAAAAAGGGAATTATTCAAATCCAGCTTCAGTGATTAGCATACTAACTAATTCAAAGGCTAATCTACATGTTAAAAATTGCGAGACATAGCTGTGATAATTCGGTTACACCTTATTTAAAGTTAAGTGAAACACATAATCTTAAATTTAGGGAGCAGCAGAGAAAACTTCTGATTAATTACAGCAAGTATCCGAAGATTCTCCGAGAATTCAAAGTGTTTCCAACTTAATAAATCTCTTAACACTTTTTGTGAAATGAATGTTTATAAAACATTTAAAAAAAATCAAGTTTAGTAATGATCCATCGTGGCATTAGCTTTTGAATATGACTCAAATGCTTTGAGCCAACACTTAGTTCGTTTCCCTGGAACTACTATACTCGTCATTCGGACTCCTAGTATTACTTTACAAGGCGCTTCGTATCAGGTCAAAGTCAAAGCATTATCGGTAATCCCAAAACATTCGCTTAACGATCAGAGGGTAATATATTTGATTAAGAAAAACTCAATAAGTTAAACGACACCGTTGATGATAACTTTTCAAGCTAAAATATTTCTTCTTTTAATTTTTGTTTATTTCTTAGTGGTAGAAAATCATTCCCGAAATGCTGTTAGTTCAGTCTATTGGCTTACATATTTTATTCAAGATATATCTAGAAGTCTTCCATCTTAAAATGTTGTGTTGTTTTTTTAAAGAAATTGTTATATTTTTACAGTTTCAAGGGATATTTCTTCCAATATACTAACGGTTATTTTTATCTTGTTTTCTAGTTAAGTTTCCACATCCCCTTCTACCACTGAACTGGATTTCCATTCTCCATGTCGCTTGATTGTTAGTATGTCGGCCAAAAACGTGGCGGAACACTATCATTTATCACATGCATTTTTTCTAGTTTTTCTTCTACAATTAATGTTAGTAGATAGTTTAAATGTTTCCTTTCACCCACCCCAGTAGGTAAGACATAGACAACATTACATATGATGCTGGTAAAAACGAGGAAGTTGCGTTTTATAAATATACTGGCAATTAAACTAAACAATACAACATAGCGCTAGGCTAGGACACCGACTCCACGGGGATAATGGAGGTAGGTGCATGCCTCCCCTCCTCCTTCTCAGCAAATATACTGGACGCCAGAGACCCGCCCCCTATAATTTTTTCAAAGTGTCATCCAAAGGTCTAGGTTGCAAATTAACAATTTAATATTAGCATTGTTTGAAACTGCTTACTGGATTCTGATAGTTATAGATTGCAAACCGTTTTACATCTTATTTAATTTGATTATTATTTTTAGATATTTCTGTTGGTTTATCAAGTGAAATTATATCATATCAATCAATCGGAAGCTTCATTGGCGAAAGTATATAAACAAAATTTTGTTCGAAGCGTGAATGTAAGACTTTAGAAAACAGAAATAAATTAATTGCCAGTATTATCTGTCTTAAATAAATAACAGAAAAAAATAAGCAACCAATTTAAAACAATAAAACAACGACAACAAGCAATTGATTGACCTATTTTGTTTTTAAAATGCTAAACATATTAAAAAATTAAGTGACATAATAATAAACATATTTTTAGATAAATAAAGACTAGTTCCTTAAGGTTATACGAGTTTTTTTATTCAACGTCCTTTAATAGGGTAGATTATATATAGTTCAATATTTCATAATTTGTTTCATGTGAAGAAGTAAAACTAATCTTAATTTAGATATAATTTTAAATATTTTACAATTTTAAAATAAAAACTTTGATTTATACTATAATAAGTTTTAAGTCAAAGAATAATTCAATAATTTTTACGATAGTTGAATAAAAGTTTACCTATAATTTATGTAATATCTTCAAGGTTATTGCATGCTTAATTTTAATAAATAACGTTTTTAAATTAATATAAAAATAGGCATATATTTTCTAACTGCATAACGATTAGTATTGAAATGATTTATGAATAATATATGCATATAGGAATTCATAATTAAAACTAATACTGTCTAAAATAATTTTATGATAAAATTGTTCTTTTAATGAATGATGAATAAGGTAAGGAAGATCGATTAAATTTATATCATACTTTTATATTATATTTTTCTACTTAAAAAAAAAAAAATATTATGATGGTCACCGGTCACTAGTTGCCATTTATGTTTAGTATACCCTAATATTTTAGCATGGTTATACTTACTTCAAGAACGTTTGGTTATTGTCCAAAATTTTTTTGAAACCTCGCTAGATCTGTGGTTCTCACAATCGCTCTTCTTTGCTTCCTATTCATCGATTCGTTGAATTTCACAATGTGAAAGCACGAACAAGACATCGAGATGCAAGAACTGCAAAGAACATTGTTGCTGTAAAAGCTAGTGTGCAGAGGTTTCAAATGTATTGATTTCTCGTCGGATTCAAGAATTGGGCTTAAAAGATTGTGTTAACCCAAGAAGTTAAGGCACTGGACCTCGTCAACGACGGCGACGAGAATTTGCTGCTTGGAGAGCAATTTGTAAGAGATCATAATGTTGAAAAAAATATCTTTCCGGATGAAGATTTTTTTGGTTGGGTGGGCATCTTAACAAGCAAAATTGTTTCTGGTATGAAAACCATCCACAATAGATTTAGGAGATGTCTTTGCTTTACGAAAGGTAACTGTTTGGTATGGTTTATGGCATGATGCCATCATCGGACCGATTTTTTCCGAAATGAGATAGCAGATGCAGTTATAGTAACTGGTTAACGATGCCGGCTGATGTAAGGAGATTTTTTGTGGCCAGATTTAGATGAACCTAATTTTGCGGACCTGTGGTTCGCAAAACGGTGCCACATGCCACACTGCTGCACTATCGGCGTATTGCATGACACGTCTGATGAACGGATAATTTCTAGGAATGCCATTAACCGCTAATTGGCCTCCAAGAAATTGTGATTTCACTCGTTTAGATTACTTTTTGTGGGGTCATTTGGTTCCTAAGGCATATGCAAACAGACCACAATCTCTTGATGCATTAAGATTGAACATTGATAAATAAGATAAAAATATTAATTTCATTAAAGTAATAAAGTATGGTTTATCCACTCTAAGTTCCCAATTATGTTTAATACAGCAATAGGTCTCTTTTTAAGTAATCTAAACATGGTAAGTGCTACAGGGTGAATGAGTTTAATTAAAATTAGAAAAATAGGACATAAAAAGTGGAGAACATGAAGTAAATATATTAACTATATAACTACGATATTAATTAGCGCACTAGACTACGCTCATTCAAGCAAATAAAATACATTCAAGCAAATGCGCAATAGTAAATGTAACTACCTAAAAATTATATGCGTTTTAAAATTTTCATATAGTTTTTAACTGTAAATGACCTAACTAATTAGCCAAACTCTTGGAAGAAAATATTTTTTAGATTCCAATTTTGCCCTTAACCATCATCAAGTTTAGGCGCCTGTATTAATTACTTAGGACATCTGTGGAAACGAGGCTTATTTTTAATGCAGATATACATCAAGCTATTTTAGACGTGAATTCAGCCAATTTTTACCTTCAATTACCTAGCTTGCTTTTGAGAAACCAGAAATATCACGAAGGACAAAGGTTCTAGACGTGGTTGAAATAATAACAAGTCTAAAATGAAGTTTGCCAAATTATTTGGATGAAGCTGAAAATTAGATGACCAAAAAAAACTAAATATCATCCCCAGGAATGAGGCCTATAAGAAGTCGAGCACAGACATCAAGATATTAGACAGCAGCTTGTAACCCAAAATTGTTCAAGGTAAAAAAAAATTAAGGGACGTCTTTGTCTAACGGTGAAGTTTGGTAACGATCTATGTTGGGGTTTGGAATCTTCGACAAAATGCAGTAAAACAGAGTGTTATTCACAATACCGAAACAGAATTTTTACACTCGACTCGCGTTTCTCTAACCATGTTAGCATCATCAGAAGACGATTAAAACTCATCATCTCCTGATGATACTAATATGGTTAGCGAATCGCTCGTCGAGTGCAAAAATTCTATTACGGTATTGTGGATAAAACTCTGTTTTAGTTTGGTTATGATGATAATGCAAAAATAAATAGTAGCTCTTTGCGCAGAAATTTTCACAATTGTTTAATAAAATCTAAGTAAAACCTAGTATCAGAGTATTTACTATGTTTTTAAATTTTACCATTGGCGTATGTAACAGGACATAACTTATTTTTTATTTTCCTGCATTTAAAATTTATTTTCATATAAAAGTTAAAGACCTTAAGATGTATGGAATACTCGTTTCCAGGTTTTAGTTGCCTTAGTGGGCAAAGATTCTCTTTATTTAGACTCTGTGTCTTTTTGGTAGTTTTGCTAGTTATAGCACATGAATAGTGGTGGAGTGCGTTTAGCGCTATATTTCAGTCATAACTTTGACTGGCTTAAAAATTCTTCTGATTTCTCATAACAATGTTTTAGTGTAGATGATTATAATGAAATACTATAAACATTTAAGCTACTCATTAATTATCACCCCGTCCTAAGTTTGCACTTGAACTTGGAAAATATTATTTAAACATTCATCATAAATTGTAAACAACGCGAGCGAGGAGCACAGACAATTATAAATCATAAAGTTACAATGGTCAGCAGATTTTATGATATAAATAATACAGCGGACCATCAGGGCGATAGGCTTTTGTCTCTCACCTATTCCGCTCTTACCTACTGCAGTCCACAGAGACGTGGTAGTGGTTCTAACCATATATAATCTTCAGACCCAACTCGGGAAATGCAGTTCACAAGAACGTACTTCATGAGGGATACCCGCCTAAAAAGTACCAAAGTTGAATCTACGATATATCTGTCAAAATTCTGAGTCGAGTAATTTTTTGAGTTTAAATAGTTATAGCGCCTTAAAGTGTTGAGTGAAATTCGAATAATCTAATAACCTTAAATAATTTTCACAAGAAATAACCAAACCTAACCACAAATTAAAACAGAACACCGCTCTTAAAGAACTTTATTATAATACAAGGACTAAGACGTATAAACAATTCAAACCATACCTCAATCGAAAGAGCATGCGTATTTTAGTAATCTGGTGTAGTGTAGTCATTAATTCTTTAACCAATAGACGTTGTTATTGTTTTACCGACGCGACGTGCCTTCTTTACTTAGACAAGGAAAGCTAAGCTTCTTTATTATCTCTTCTCACCTGACGTAGATATGCGCATAATCTGACTTATATAACCTAATCGGGTAACTAATCGTGACAATGGTGTAGTGTAATAATAAACATTATGAATAAAGGAGGAACTGGCTGTTGCGCTACAGAATTTAAATTTTCCTTTTTTACATTTCCTAACGAGAGGCAAGTAAAGTATTACTATTTTTATTATGTGGTTATTAGCGAAGAAAGTAGCATTTTATTTTCCATTTTATGAATTTTATATTATAACCAGATTTTACAAAAATGCAGCTTAATAGCTATGATTTTTTTTAATAATTTGTACGGATTGTTCAAGGAAAGCAGTTACCACCATGATGTTGATTAAATTCAAAAGAATCTTGTAAATTTAAGGAAATAAAGAAAATAACTCAGAAGCGGAAACTGGATCGCCAATATCAATTCACATTCCCAAACTAACTTAGGCATTGCCTAAAAACATGCCATATCTCAAATTTTCACTCGTAGCTGTTTTCGAATGAGCCATAGCCGAGCGTCCTGCGTTGCGCGTGACGGCTCTGTTTCATTCGTTACCCAGAAAAATGTGTGATGAGCTAATGATTTCGCGCTCTGTGGGCTGTTTCTCTCGAGCCGACTTTACTCGAATGAAAGTTAAATAGCCGAGCGTGACGCATGACGGCTCAGTCTTATTGACTACCCAGGAAAAAGTATGCTGAAGTTTTCACTTCAAAAAGTTTTCAAAAGATGTAATGTGTGAATATTTAATTAAGATATGTTTCAATATTTATACATATGAAACATAAGTGTTAATTACTTATGCCAATCATATTAGAGTTTATTTTGTTATTTTAGAGAATATGCTTTTTGGCATTTTATTGATGCTTCATAACGATTTCGTTTCTTTTTAATTAAAACTACAAGCCATACTTCAAGCAAATTTTGAACAACTTTCAATAACTCCTGGAAATTATCTTACCGAATTATGAAAAATCGTTCCATACAAGCATGATTTTAATCAGTATCTTGTATTATATGTAAATAGAAATTTTTAAATGAACAGCCAAAATAAACTTGTTATTTGGGGAAAAAAATAAATTATGTTTAAAAGTAGACACTGGTAGTAGAGTGTCCAACGCAGTAAAAGTCAAATGATTTTTGTGGGCACCTCGGGGTTACAAGCTGAAATTTTCACAGAATGTAGGTTTTATTATATTAATTCAAAATCCGAAAATAGTCAAAAATTAGAACGGGCGAAAGGGCAGTATACCTAAGAAGCGAGATTATTATATGAACGTGTAGGATATTAATTATGAATGTTTTCATATAAAATTCATCTACATTTTTGTACGAATTATATTTTTTATCATTGCTTGAAATATGCAGATTACGTTGGCCCTTACGGCAAAATAAATCAAAAAAATTAAATATCTCCCTTCGAACCTGGACAAAATCTAATTGAAATATACCCATTTTTGTGTTCACCTGGCATTCCCTCCGGAATGAAGGCTCAAATCAAAAAATTTTATTCTTGCAAAAAGTTTGCCTTAAGTATCTAGAATATATAGGTGTAAGAAGACATTTTTTTTTCTCAAATGGTAATGGAAAAATAGAATTAAATGTAAAAAAGTAATTTTCTTCCAACCGCGACCGTCCGATCTCGCGCTGCGAGACTACTGTCGCATCTCACTTTTCTCCAATAACT
>JAEQML010060901.1:0-26480 GCA_016904865.1 Pissodes strobi | reverse complement strand
TACCATTACTGATATATAATTATAAAGCAATATAATGGTATAATTCAGTTGCAGTGCATTTGATCTTAAGTAGCTACATTTTTTGCATGCTTCAAATCAAACACACCACAAGAGCTATCGGAATGGTCAGCAGCAAATGGGACCCTTTTGCCTAGTTATTTTACCTAAATAGGAGCATTGTTAATATGTAAAATCTACAATAACCCAAATAAGTATTCTGAGAGTTGTTTATAGCTCTTAGAGGCTCCTTTAGAGAGTCAAAAGAACCAATATTGTAGTTTTTGTAGTAATAATTTGACTACATCATGAACACGCACTTTAAGAATAAACTGTTCCAAATGCTTGCACATATAAATATAATATTCATCATAAAATTAATACATACCTTGGAATTTAGAAGGGAAATTTACTGATTCCCGACTATCCAGATTTTCTTCTAGAGGATTCCCAAAATCAGTAAACTTCGATAAGTCTATATCTATATGCTTTGGGTACACAGGCGTTGTAGCCCTAAAACTTGAGGGGAAATTAACACCGTTTGGAAGAATTATTTCTTCGTTATCGCCTTTTGCACTTACTGTCTTCAATTTCGAATCGACACCGACCGCATTATCTGAAATACGAAATAAATAAGGTATGATGATGGGATGCATGTTTTTTTGCCAGCCCTCGAGTTGAGAACAAGGCTGAGCCAATGCCAAACCAGGTAATTTGAGAGTTGAGAATAAGGGTGAGCTTAACATGCCCATAACATGCATGTTTTTCTATTCAAAAGTTGAGGGTAATGGCGAGACTATTACCCTAACACATACATCTACCCGGGGAGCCGGAGGTCGAGGATATAAGCGCAAGTCTATTGACAAATTACTATGGCATTGATAAATCAGACGGTGTCTTATTGATGTCACCTTTTTATTCGTGTGTCGCTCCTGTTTATGAAGGTACGGAATGAAGTTACTCAAAACAAGATTAGAATGCTACAATGACATTGCAATATCCTGCGGAGACTGAATAAAATGCAAAACCCACACAGTTGATGAATTAAGAGAAATTGGGAAAGTTAGGATAGCTTGGGTTGCCATTTGAAGAAGGTTAGACACATTACTAGAAGAACATGATCTTTAAGTCACAAGAAATGGCCCTTCAAAGTTCCTTTGAAAAGGGTAACAAAAACCCAACTAACTCTGGAAAATGCCGAGGTAGTCACCAGCTTCATTGCACCATATGGACCCATACCCATGTCACTACTTAATTAGACGGTCGAAATGCGAATGATGAGAAAGTTATAAATTAAGAAGCAGCTTTAACATGGAAGATCAGCAGTTCATCTTCATAATCTAACGTAACTTATGATTTAAGTATAACCCTAAAGTTCGGCAATTTTTTTTTATCTGAGGTACTCATCGAGCGTCAGCTGTAGTCACTTCCATTAATATTAATATACCGACCGACAAATCATAACTTGTATCTAAGGTCTGATTCTGCGTTTTCTTCAGGAAAATCTGCTTGCAAGTAAACCCTGGAAGTCTGGAAGAAATTGCTCTTTAAACTTCGATTTGAGAAACTGGAGAGTACTTTTTATCAATATTTCTATGAGCTGGTCTTGCTATGTCATACACATTACTAAAAATGGTTATTTGATCTAGTGCTTGCAATCAAGAAAGTTGATAAGGCTTCAGTTTGATTAGCGATGATGGCACAATTCTAACTTTTTCATCATGGCTTCGATTTTAAGTTTAAATGGGTGAGAATACTGGCAAACGTGTTGATTTTAGAAGCAAAAATAATACAAACGCTCATCTGGTCAAATTGTAAGGTTCCTTAGGCTTTTCCTCATAACATGAATTTCTTAGCGTAGCAATAGCTCTATTGGTAATCACTTTTCCTATCTGTAAAGCTGCCCAAAAAGTTTTATACAATGGTAAGTTTTGTCTGTCTACCGAACGACTTATCGGTAACATGCTTTCTGAAAGGTTCTTGGGTAATAATATAAGCAAACAGTTTCCTTTAGGGCTGAGTCATGGCGCTGGTTCTATTTAACCTATATACATCTGATTTTCGAGACAAAATAGGAAGAAAATTTGCTTATGCTGATGATATAGCACTTGCCACGTAGCATTGAAATATGGAGATAACAGAACATTCTTACTAAGGATAAGGTTAGCTCCAAATCTCAGCAAAACAGAAATGGAGGTTGGCTCCAAATCTCAGTAAAACAGAAGCTGTGCAGCAGGTGTTTTCACCTAAACAACAAACTTGCAAATATTGTTACCAAGAAACTGCAGCATCAAAACTTTCCGATATACCTTGGCGTCACTCTAAATATGACCTTATCATTCAAAAACATCTAGAGAATATGTCTTCAAATATTAGTACCCGAAATAACATTGAAACTGTGCGGATTTACATGGAGAGCCTCGTTCCACGTTGGATCTAGTTTATTCTGCAGCTGATACTACGCACCGTTATGGCTCAACCCTCACTCATGCCCAGACGATTGACATTCAATTAAATTCAGCAATGAGAACAATTACAAGCTGTATCAAATCCACTGAAGACATGAGGCACTAACCTAAACTGCCCATTCACTATCATCTACCGCATCTAAGAATAGATGACCTCAAATCACGACACACTTCGATTTTACTATTAGAACAGCTTGAACATGTATACCTCAAAATGGTTGAAGAAATAGAAAGATTCCCTCCGGATGTTCGTAATAAGAGCCTTCCGGCTCGGGCACCACCTGGGTTCGAAGTTCGAACTGCCACGACACCTGTGGAAGAGTCTAAAGAGAATACGTACAGGACATGGACTATGCGCAGATGGCTTATACAAATGGGGCAGACTACCCTCACCTCAATGCGAATACGGGATCCCAAACCAAGTCGTCCAACATATCGTGGAGGCGTGTGGTATAAGAGCAATACAATGGACTTTTCAAATTCAATTCAATTTCAATTTCAATTTATTCATGTTAAGATACAGAAAGTATTTACACAAGTCGATAAGGATAAAAATAGTCAAAATCTACAGTCCATAAAACACTAATAGTAATCTTTAAACATACACATTAAAAAGAAAACATTCTCCATAAGTGAGCTACAAAAAAAACTATACTAAATTTACATTTTACAATAAAAAACTTTCACAATTAAAATTTAGATTGACACAATAAAAACATCAAAATTATCTAAAACATCATGACAAGTGAGCTTCCAGATAGATAGATAGATATAGATTCCGGCACCGCAGTCAAACTTCTGCGGGGGTGAGCGACCTGACCGGATGCGTCCCCCGGCGGCGGATAGGGGAGTGGCCTGGCGTCCTTGGACACTAGGTCAGTGGTGACCATAATGGAGGATGAAGGGATTAAAACCCCCAACAGCGCCTCCTAAAGTCACTGCCGCAGACCAGCTCAACCCAGGGCCTCATAGCTAATGAGAACGGGTCTAGCGAACCCGGGGTACCCTAGCTTGGTCTGAGCTCTTTTTCAACTAGTCTTGGGCCAGACTCTCTCCTTTATCTTTCTGCTGTCCGATCTCCCTTGATCAACTCTTGTTCTTTCCGACCCCATTGCTATTAGAGCATTCGAGGGCATGGGGTCAGCTCCTTTTTCCCTTTCTACACCTGGCCGTAGGTATAAAAGGCACAAAAACGACCATAAGCAATGAACAAGGAACAGAGAGATGAAGTTACGGTGCAGGGTTTCGGATGCCCAGTGCCGGTCCAGAACGCGGGTGGTAGAGCAGGCCCCGCTGAACCGTCAGCCAGTTACTGCGGTTCTTCTTCGATGGAATTCCAGGCCGAGGGGAGCAAAACTGCTACTGGAATTGAGCCAAATGACCCGTTCTCAAGGCGGGATTCTATCGTGAGGACTCCACCAAGGCAGAGGGCCTTGTCGTTACCTGACATCGATCGGGAGGAAAATGCAGAGGAGAGATCCACCAAGAGAAAAAGAACAGAGGCAAAACCAGCAAGAGACCCAAGCAAAGGAGGTGATAGTAGGACAGCCCCCCAAAACATTTCGGAATTACGGAGCGGACAAGACCAGTGCGGAGGCACGAAACTCAAGAATATTCTTGATACAATTTGTAGACAAATAAAGCACATGGAGAAAACTCTGGGGCAGATGTACAAACCAAAAAAAGAACTAACAGAATCGATAAGTCATTTGATGTTGCAGGCTGGGCAAATATAACAACCGGAAATTATCGAATGGATCGACACCGCTATTAAGACTAGCAACCAGGAAGAGGAATCTGTATGTCCTAGGACGTTAAGTGAGAGCGCGGAAGCGACATACAAGAAGAAAATTGCTGATTTGTCCCAAGAGATTATTGAATGCAAGCAAAAGGCCGGGAGCACTAACCCAGAAACACATCTAAGCAGTGGTGCGATTAGATGCAAAGAATGTACAATAGCTCAAATGAAAAACCATACCAGGCTAAACCTAAAAAAAGATGAAACGATAGAAAACTTCCAGAAGATCACAGAGGAAGACTGGATTCATGAACTTTTCGAGGAGCCTAAAATGCAAATCGGTCAAATCTGGGAAGCCTCCCCTGGATGGGATATATTGCTTCCTTGTAACATATACTTTAAGTCCAACGATAGAACGATAGAGTGGGCAATAGACAAATTCGGCGGCATCGAAGGTTTAAAGCAACAGGCGAAAAAACAGGGGGAAGTAGCTATGATGACTCACACGTTGGGATTCCCTGATGAAGACGGGAATATTTTAAACATGAAGAGGTTGATTACTAGTGACAGTTCAGAACGGATCAGATAAAGCTGAAGCACTAAAGAAAGAAATATGCGAAAGACTTCCACAAGCGTCCGTGTCATTTAGGGTCAACAAAAAATTGCTCCACATAAAAGATATGGACAGCATTACCACCCAGGAAGACATCAGAGAAAGCATAAGCAAAACAATTGGAGTAAAAAGTGACAGCTTTGAGGTAAGGGCTCTAAGGCCTGCATACGGGAAAAAGCAAAATGCCACCGTCGTCTTTAACGCAACCGAAGCTGACAAACTACTAAAAATCGAACGATTGAGGATCGGATGGATGAGCTGCCGTCTCCAAGAGAGAATTCCTGAACTAAAGTGTTTCAGATGCTGGGAGACGGGCCACATAAAAACCGAGTGCAGGGGTCCAGATAGAGAACAAAATTGCCGGAGGTGTAGCAAACCGGGGCACAAAGCAGCGATCTGTCCAAACACGGAATTCTGCATACACTGTAAAACGGAAGGGCACCAGACGGGCTCCTTCAAGTGCACGGCAGTCACACGGGCGCAAAGGCAGCAGACAGATCAATAAAGTAAACCAACAACCAAATAATGCAAGTTCTCCAAATAAACCTAAACCGCAGTCGACAAGCACATGACCTGGCTCTTGCCACGGCAAAAGAAATTAAAGCTGGAATCATCCTCCTGAGCGAACCCAACATCAAAGCCATACAAAATAGGAAAGATTGGACCTTTGACGATCATATAAACACGGCCATTAAAGTAATGGACAATAAACTGGCTGTCTAAGAACAAGGAAGTGGACCCGGTTTCTCATACATTACAACAAAAAACTTTACCGTTTACAGCTGCTACGTTTCACCCAATAGTGAACTCTCCGACCTGGAGGAAACAATAGAAGCAATTGGCAACCGCATCAGAACCTGCAGCGAAAAGGCAATAGTAACGGGAGATTTTAACGCCAAATCCCTTCAGTGGGACAAGGAAAGGGAGGACGACCGAGGGAAACTGATGGCAGAATGGATAGCCGAGCACAATATGATAGTCATAAATGAACCAGGTAAACCAACTTTCCACAGACGGGATTATGAATCAACTCTGGATCTGACTCTAGCAATAGAAAATATTAAGCGCCAAATAGTAGAATGGGATGCAAGCGATATCGAGTCCATGAGCGATCATGATTATATAATCTTTAAAATCGACGAAGTAAACAAACCCATAGCAAGACATGAGAACCAGAAGGGGTGGAACCTCAGGAAACTAGACAGGGAAAGACTTGAATCTGCCATCAGGGATATTCCCGAAGATGAGGCACCAGCATCACACAAGAGCTTTACCAAAACACTCCAAGATCTGTGTGATAAATCCATGCCAAAGAAGAAATACAGCAGTCGAGGTCATCCAGTTTATTGGTGGAGCGATGAAATAGCTGAACTCAGAAGGGAATATATCAAAAAAAGAAGACAGTATACCAGAGAAGCAAGAAGAAGACAGGACGAACAACTGTGGACAATGTACAAGGATGCCAAGAAAACCCTTCGAAATAAAATCAAGATGACCAAAAAATTATGCTGGAAGAAACTTTGCGAGGATTTAAATCAGGATATATGGGGTAACGGGTACAAAATTATTATGAAGAGCCTACTAGGATTCCCTGCAAGACCCCAGATGACCATGGGGATGATGGAGAAGGTCGCCAGTCATCTCTTCCCAGAACACGACGAGGTGAAATTTAGAACGGATAAGTCAGAACCAGTTACGCCCTTTAGCATAGACGAGCTTAGATTTGCGAGCAATAAGTTAAAAAATAAAAAAGCGCCGGGCCCCGGAGGAGTGCCCGCAGAAATAGTTAAACAAGTGATATGAGACAAACCAGCGTACGCACTGAAGGTGTACAACAACCTAGCAGCAGATGGTCTCTTCCCACGAGAATGGAAAAAGGCTAATCTAGTCTTACTGAAGAAGGGTGACAAACCTGTGGAAAAACCAAGCTCCTACCGACCGATCTGCCTGTTAGACATCGAGGGAAAACTCTATGATCACCTAGTACTTTCCAGATTGAATAGTGAACTCGATCGCACCGGAGGCTTATCAGCAAGGCAATTTGGATTCAGAGCAAAACGGCAGACTGTGGATGCAATACTGGAGGTTATTAGAACAGCAGATAATGCTGCAGCTTATACACCGGCGCATCGGCGCATATGCGTGGTCATTACACTGGACGTTAAAAACGCGTTCAACAGTGCATCGTGGCAAATAATCCTAGACGACCTTAGAGGGAGAAAAGTGCAAGAAGGATTGATCAGGATAATTAAGTCATATCTATCGGGCAGAGAAATTATTTTAGAGGCTGAAGGAAATACTAGAGCCAAACGCATCAGCAGCGGTGTACCGCAGGGTTCCGTCCTGGGCCCAACATTATGGAACGTAATGTATAATGACTTACTGGAGATTGTGCAACCCCAAGGAGTGAAGCTTGTGGGATTCGCGGACGATGTGATCATGGTCGCTATAGCAAAAACAGAGGAAAGCTTGATGAATATCACAAACATCGCACTGACCAGGGTTACCAACTGGATGAACAGCAGACGGCTACAGCTAGCGGCCGAAAAAACGGAGATCGTTCTATTAACCACGAGGAGGAAACTTACACCAATAACCTTCAATGTACAGGGGACTGTAGTGGGCCCAAGCAAAGCTATCAAATATTTGGGAGTGTGGCTAGACACGAAGTTAACGTTTGCTGCGCACATAGACAGAATAGTGCAAAAAGCAGAAAGGACAACGACTGCGCTCGCAAGTCTTATGCCCAACATCGGCGGACCTACACCCTCCAAAAGAAGAGTGCTGGCGGGAGTAATACACTCGCAACTCTTGTATGCAGCTCGTGTCTGGCATGCCGCAGTAAATAATAGTAAACTATTAGGACGGCTCAATAAAATCCAAAGGCTCATATGTATCAGAGTATGCAGTGGATATCGCACCATTTCATTGGCTGCAGCGCAGGTAATATCCGGAGTACCACCCATAAAACTCCTAGTCGTTGAAAAGAAGGAGAGATACGAAGGCGCAAAAGAAGACGCAGCCAGAGCCACTCTCCTCAACAAGTGGCAAGAAGAGTGGACACAACAGACCTATGGGCGCTGGACGAGAAGGATAATTCCGAGTATTCAGACTTGGTTGAACAGGCCACATGGGGAACCCGACTATTATCTGTGCCAGGCACTCTCAGGCCATGGGTCTTTTAGGAAGTACCTTTACGACAGGCGCAGGGCGGATTCAGACCAATGTAGGTACTGTGGACAGACGGACGATGTGGAACATACCCTCTAGATGGGAATCATTAAGGGAAGAGTTCTTTAGAGACACAGATAGCTGCTTTACAGAGAGGAATATGATGAAAAACTTGCTATTGTCAGAGGAAAGTTGGCAACGCACATATGCAGTGATACGAAGCATCTTAGAAACGAAGGAAATAGAAGCCAGATGAAGACAGCTAGAGTAACAACTAACTGAAGGCTACGCATATCGTGCAGAAGTAATGCGAGAGCGGATACCTGCACGATATGCCTGGAAGAGCAGGGGGAAGGGTTTTAGAACAAAGAGGCAGTCACTGCCTGGTCAACTGGACGACTCTCAACATCGACCAGGTGTCTAGATAGAGATTTCCTAATCCCCAAAAAAAAAAACAAAAAAAAAAAAGATAGATATAGATAGATAGATAGATAGATAGATAGATGAAGATATTCTGCATGGGTATAGAAAGCACCAGCCAGGAGAATTTCTTTTACTTTAATTTTAAATTGAGACATGGGCAATTTGTTAAAGAAGTGCACTGATAAGCATGAGGGTCCATCTCTGCACTTTTCAAGTCGATGGAAGTTGTGAACAAGATCTACTCTATTCCTTGTATTAAAATTATGGATCTCAGCATGGGCACGAAATTTGTGCAGATTAGATTTGACATAGATGAGATTCTCAAGTATAAATTGGGATGGAAGTGTAAGTATATAGAGTCTTACAAATGCCTGTCTGCAATCTGCTGTATAGGGAATACCTGCGACAATGCGAATGGCTCTTCTCTGCAATCTAAAAATAACATTTGCACCTGCGCTATGACCCCAAGCAATAATCGAGTAGCTTATGTGAGAGTGGCAGAGAGCAAAAGAAGCCTGTTTCAATACTGATTGTGAATCACATGATGCCAGTCCACGGAGCAGGAAGATATTTGAGCACAACTTCCCTTTCAAAAAGTTAGTATGCTCACCCCACAAAAGTCCAGGATCAAGCAGAACACCGAGAAATCTAACACTTGTAGGGTTATCTCGTTCATCAGGAATCCCTCTAGTAGAAAAAATCAATGATTGAGTCTTTGTTGCATTGAGGAATAATCGATTTGAGAGAAACCAATGCTCCGCCTTCGACAGTGAATCCCACGAAGCTCCCTTGGCTATTGCAAGATCTTTGTTGTAGTTAGACATTGTTGTGACATCAGCAAAGAGAGTGAAGTGCACTGATGGACTTGTCAGCGGCAAGTCATTAATGTATATTAAATATAATAGAGGGCCCATGACAGAACCCTGAGAAACACCAATACGCAAACACCCTCTCTCTGATTCCACCTGCCCCATTCGCACTTTCTGATAGCGGTTTGAAAGGTAGTCCTTTATCAATGCAATGCTTGAATCTGACATGTTGTACTTGCTCAGTTTAGCGATGAGGATTTCGTGGGACACACAGTCAAACGCTTTGCTCAGGTCACAGAAATTTGATGACACATAGCTACCCCGCTCAAAAGCACTCCGGATATATGCCACGAGATCAAGAATACCCTCAGTAGTACTCAAACCCCTCCGAAAACCAAACTGTGAACTTGAAAACAGCTTGTTTGATTCAAAGAAATTGGAAATTCTTTGGGCCAAGCACCTTTCGAAAACCTTTGAGAAAATAGGCAACAGGGAAATAGGTCTGTAATTTGATGCCTCATCTTCATCACCCTTTTTAAATATTGGGATGAGAGTGGCTGTTTTTAGTACATTTGGAAAAACTTTCTCAGCTATACAGGCATTAATCAGTTTTGTAAGAGGCGATATTATAAGATTTTTTATACCTTTAATTAAGCTCACTGTGAAATTAAATGGGTCTTTGCTCTTTTTATTGGGTAGTGAGTCAATAATATCTCTTACCTTATTAAAAGTGACTGGCTGGAAGTGAAAGCTCACTTCAGAAAAGGCAGGAAAACTTTCAAGTGGGTCGATTGGGGGTACAGGAGTGTTATTAAGCATATTGGAAGCCATGTTCAGAAAGCAAGAGTTGAATTGCTCAGATGTAATATTTGGTTGAGTTCTTATTTTAGTTGAACCTTTATATTCATTAATAATATTCCACATAGTTTTAATTGGATTAGGAGAGTTTAATATGAGATGGTCGTTTGAGGCTTGCTTTGCTGCTTTTCTTGCTGCTCGATACTCTTTTTTAAGTTGGTTGATGTGATTTCTGAGATAATTAGATTCATGTTGCCTACCTAGTTCAAGAAAAAAGTGTAGATTGTCACGCATTTCTCTCAAATTGTCATTGAACCAAGTCACTGCACTAGCTTGACCCCTCCTCCTAGTGTAGGATTTTTCAGAAAATGAGGTTTTGAAATGATCTGAAATGAGATTAACAAAGTGGGAAAAACCTTTCATTGGCAATGCAATTAGGGCTGCATACCGTATCCCATGAAGTTGCCCCTACGAAAGAGAAGAACAAGTTGCGACCTCTCTCAGTGTTTGGTCTGAATACACACCTCTGTACCGTCACTGAAGCCCGCTCCACCTCAGCAGTGCATTCTAGAAATATACCCATGTGATCAGATATGCAGGGGTCATCAATTCGCACCCCAAGAGCATCCTCAAAGTTACAGAAAACATTATCAAGACAGTTGTTTTGCCTTGTAGCTTCAAAGACTTTTTGTTGAAAGCCAAAGCTGGTCATTAGTCACACAATTCTGTACAATTAGGACTATCCGTGTTAAAATGCACTTTAAAATCCCCAACAACCAAGATTTTATTTGATAAACTAAGTGTGTGCAAAGCTCCTCCCAAAACTTCCATAAAAGTTTTGAAACATCCGGAAGGTGGCCTGTATAAAGCTATTAAATACAGTTTGAACTTTGCGACAGATTTGAAACTTTCTAATCTCTTTAAAAATTATATTTTTGCTTGTTAAGATGGCTGAGCCTCCCCCCCCCCTTCAGTTTGTTTGACAAAAGGCTGATGCTGGAAAGAGATTTGAAATTCTTAATGATTTGAACTCATGAGTAGACAGCCAATGTTCAGCCAGACAAAGAACATCCGGTTCGCTCCCTGCCATGAATGCCTCCAATTCATTAATTTTATTTTTTATAGATAAAACATTGATAAATAGTACCTTAAAACTAAGACCTAAACTTGAAGAGTTATTACCTAACCTTTCTTGATCTGAGTCTGTTTCTCTCGGGATGGCTGGTATTTGGTATGTCCTGCATTGAGGTTCTGTAGGTTCAAAAAATGGTTAACCATGGTTCCCGTGGGCCAAAAGTCACCATCCATTACCAAAGCTTCCCTATTGCCAGGAACACCCAGTTTAAAGGAGCTCTTTATGTTGTCCTTAACATTTTATTCCTTCATCAACATTTTTATTGCGTAAGAATAATAGAATATCTTCTTCCTTGGTCTCTGGCTGTAGGTTTGATACAAAAATCCATTTTGTTACCTGGATAGATGCTGCTTTTAGTACACTTTCCAGCATTTGAGCCACGAATAGGATTGGGCCTTGTACTTATTTTGTTTCGGTTCTTCTTGGACGTCACTACCTGCCACTCATTAAGGCTCGATTTGGCATCATCTCTCGGTTCCTCTTCTTTGCTGTTGTTGGCTAAAAACGCTTACGCAAGCTACAGAATCCTCAAATCTGGCTTCCGTTTCAGGTTTGGAAACGGGCGCGGATTTCTTGGAAGTCAAGCTGCGTAGATATCGATAATCGGCACAGCACTAGTACCGATATCGGAACCTTCGCCACTCCCTTTTATTTTTGCGGAATTGTTTATATTTTTGTTATTGTTATTCCTAACCTCAATTCTGGTTGTTTTGATTTTGGATTCTTGATTTTCAGTAGCATTAACTTCAAAATTGGTGATTTTCTCCTCCAAAAAGTATACTTTTTCGTGTAAAAGATCAATTACTTCATGCATTAGTATAACTAAGTTGTTTAGTACTCCATTATGTTTCGTGAGGTTGTTTATTACGTCGTCACCTGACAGATCGTGTGTAGCTGACAATGAGTTGCAATCCATGCAGTTTACCTCATTTAGTCCCACAATTTGAAATCCTGGGACCTTTATTATGCACTGGCTGTGGAAACACTTGTTGCACTTTGTACATTTTAATAAGCCTTTTACTTTTTTCGAACAAATGTCTCACTTTTTCGACTTTTTTCGCGGAGTCCGAATCTTGCAACGTATCATCGTCCGCCATGTTGAAGACCAAATTCTTTGTTTTGTTGTTTTTGAATGGCTCGCTGAACTATGTCTTCTTACATACTTTTGCTTCCCTATGTATGCAACAATGGTCAATGGTACCAACTACCGAAGATATATTTTCGATCCAAGTTATAAGTCCATTGAGGCTCAGGAAAAATGTATTTACTATAGTGAAATTTACGTATTAGGGTCGTAATTAATTTTTCCTGCAGTTATCAGATGAATCCGAACAGATATTCAAACCTTACAAATTTGGCAACGCCCGCTCCACCTGGGGTCAGATGGCTTCACTAAGAATCAAACGCGTATTATACTATTTAAAATTGCGTGCGATTAAAGCGGATGTTATTCATATTGGGAAAAAGTCGAGTGTAATATTATTGCACTCTCAGTCTTAACGGACCTCTCGGTGAAATACCGCGATTCGCTGGGGGTTCACACACTACAGGTTATGACATGCATGCTGGTGCATTTTGCTTCAAGTACTGTCCGAGAATCACCTATAATATATACCTACATACAAGAAAGTATCAAAATAACTTACCATATCTGTTAATAGAATTTAAATCCAAAACTTTTCCTCTAGGTTGACTGGCGGCGACTGAAACCTTCTTCCCCGTGTTGTAAGTAGTCTTGTAGTAAGTTTGCTTAACCAATCCGGGCACTGAACTGCCACTTTCTTCTCTCTTGCTGGGAGAGGGGGCGGTGGGTTGAGCTGAAAATTCGGTAGACCAGTGACTTGGTGGGAAATATTTGGGTTCATCTGTAGAAAACTGTGCATCTTCATCTTCGTCTGCACCTATAGAAATAAAGTTCATATAAAAGTTTAGCTTTCAAAAGCTGCAGCACGACTTTTATATGAAATATTTCCAACTTTCCAAGAAGCACTATTATATTTGCATGTTTTTTGTCAAAGTTAACAAAGGGCGAAATTAGATCAGTGTTCTAAACAACTTCGATTGTAGGATACAGGGTGTAGAATAACAAATAAAAATATCTTTTTAAAAATTTGAGAAGGCTTTTTGTCATAATTCATTTTGTGTAACGACTTTGACACAGAATATGCTTATTTTCTACTCAGTTCTTCAATTTGCCGCATTGTCTTAAAATTACACAAGAGGTGATTTTCTGAGTGCTTGGTCTATGTTTGAACGTGAAAATAACTGAGGTATCAGCACACTTCTCGCTGCCATGCCGCTTGAATGAGTGAATTTGAATACGCGGGCTGGAGATCCCTTAGACGTAGTCCACCGCTGTGGGCTCATTGTGCGCCCACCCGGAAGCCTGGCCTCCCTGTTACATAACAATTTAGCACCAATACGTAACAGATAGAAGTCTTGGAACGTTGCCAGGTGGTTAATTCGCTTAGTGGTTGCCCTGTGTTTTTGACGTTGTTGCGATTTAGACCAACAGAAAAATACATAATTAATTGATCTGCTATCGTCAGTTTTGATATTAAACGCGTTAAAAATACGCAGTCAAGATATGTTATTAAATGCGTATATTCCCTAACTTGGCAACATCGCTCGAACTGCTTTGCAGTATTAAATATATGGTTTTCGGCAAGGTAAAGCGGGTCTAGCTTAAGGTACGATTCCGATTGATCACCGATTTATGCGTCGAACAGATTTTTTGGTGTTGGAGTTTTAAATGCCCGCCGTTCGGAAAGAATTGGTTTCGGTTTGTCTGGTCATTATCGATGATCGATTTATCGTTGGATTTCTTTGTTCTGCCAGCAGTACATAATATCACACAGCCTTAGGGACGTTTCATTGCATATTGCAGATGTTGGTAGATTTGGCGACAAACGTCTGGTGTATTTTTACGATTGGATACAGGATAGTGTAAAGCAGGCTTGTGAGCCGAGTTTTTGCTAGCTTTTTAACATCGAATTCCATGACCTATGTAGTCGTTTTTGGCTTAATATTGTCGCGAGTAATCGTGATGACAGTTCTTTTAACTTTTTCTTAATGCCTCCACCGGTCTGTCATCATACGTTTGAATCGCGATGCCACGCCCTATTCAGCGTGCGGGGGTGTAACTCTGACGGTAATACTGGGTTCTTTACGTAAGGTGAGAAGCGAAGATAAAGAAAGCACTTAAAAACAATAAAGTATATTAGGTAAACTTAATGAGAAAAGATTAACAATATATATTGGTCAAAGACCCAACGATAGAGTTTTTAACAGCGTTTACTGGTCAGAAACTTAATGAGACTAGCTTATACCCAATTATTAAAGTGCGCATGCTTTCTCGACTTGAGGTATGTTTGATGAATTGTTTATAGGTCTTTTTGGTCACTGCTTTGTAAATATAGTTTATCTTATGTTGCGTTGCGTTTTATTTAATGTTAAGGTATTTAAGAGCACTTGGACACTACACTTTGAACTACTTGACAGATTACTTAGAAACTTCACTCGAAGAACTTTGACAGACTCGACTTTTCTACTGTGGTTAATGAAACCCCTAGTCTTAGCAGTCGATGTGGCTAACCAAGAACTAAGTTTGTGGTAGGAAAAGGATTAGAACTTTAGCAATCATGTGACTAACCAAAGAGCGGATTGAACCAAAAGCAGTCATGTGACTAACTCTGGAGCTGGCGGTGAGACTAAGTCTGACGAACTGAAGGTTTGCCAGTGTATTTATAGTAAAGAAATTGCTGATCATTGCATGCTTAAGGTTCATAATCGCTCCCGTTGACTGCTCGCGTTGTTTATAGTTTGCTTTTAATGATTATTAAATAATTTCAAGTTCAAACTTGGGACAGGGTGATAATTAGTTAGTAGCTTTATGAATTATTATATTTGACACGTTCCCTCGCCCTCTAAAACGTTGTCCCCAACGTTTGCACGACCTCTATCGTTTAAAAAAGAAAGACCTCAATTCGAAAAAACTTGCCGCATAATACTATGTTATTTTACAATTTATAAAACATAAAAAAATATCTATCAGTGGTCTTGTTACTTTCTGGATCCAGGCTGATCCTTAGTAACTCCCTCTAGCCTCCACTGCAGTCTATATGTCTTAGTATTAACATACCACTAAACTGTTTGAGGGTATCGCAAGTGAGAGCCTGCTGGAGAGACTAGTCTGGACATCCACTGGTTTTTGATACATGCAAAAAAAAGAAACATATTTTTATAAATTGTCTTTGAAATTTTATACTTAACTCTAATTCTAGATTAACCGAGAACAAGTAGAATGTAGAATTCTCCACTAAGTATTTTGCATATTTGAAATATCTATACTTTACCGTTGACTGGCCAGTAGACGCCTATTGGTCAATCCACGTTTAGACACAATATCAACTCTTTATAAAATACTGATACATGTATTGTAATATCTTGCTTGTATTGACTAATTCAGCCTGCATGGGATGCGTCCACCCCATGAAAGTTGATCTTTGGATTACCACATTTATTAAAACCGTAATATCACCATTTTATAAATTGTCACAGTAATATTCACAATTCTACAAAATAGTTTACATGACTTATTTCTTTCTAGAATCATACTAGCTGTCTTTATATTATTTAGTTATAGTCTCCTATTAAATATAGACTTTTATTAACTTGCATAAATACCGTCCTGTTCTCTATTATTTAACTAGAGTACCACTATTGCAAGGTAATTATAAAAAAATTATTAATCATGTTAAATTAGTTTGTACATCTAATATTAAATTACGGTCCTGTTTACGAGACTAATGTTTACTCGCAGCATTTTATGTCTCTAATTATAGCAGTTTATTAGGCTCAGTAATACTTGTTGACTTATACAAAAATCGGCTGACTTTTTATCGTCTCTTAATCGACTTATTTATGCTTGCTGACCATGTTTATATTTAAAAATGTTTATCTGTACACAATTTACCGATTTTAGTTCCACGAAATATCGTACAGTCAATTATTCTAATATGTAACATTATAACATTAATAAATAAAAGGTATCTTATACTTTACGCTACAATTTTTTCTTTCTTCTGGCTTGTCCCTCACTTCTTGGTGGCTAGATGGCGCCCTTTGAATACTGCTGAGAAAGTATCCATCTTTGCTTCGTGTCCCTTGTTGAGTATCGATATGTCTGCCCCATCTCTACTTGAACGAGTATTCGCCCAGAAGTTCTGGTGCTTTCTTCGTTTTTATTTCCTTTGACTGGTACCCCTGTCAATTCGTCGAAATTTTTGACCTCCGGAAAAAAGCTGTGATTGTCATTTCTTTCTACGGTGAATGGTGACGGTCGCGTTTTTTGCATTGTGTATCGCCTAGATTAAATAAATTATATTAAAATTTGTTAAATTGATGCAATGGCGATGATTTGTGTTCGATTTTTTGCACCTTATGGTCGGTTTTATATTCCTGCCGAATGCAGTTTTTTGCAATGTGACCAGGGATTTGCCTATGAAGTTTGGAACTTGGCAGGTGCTTTGAAGCGAAAAGGTAAATGTTTTATTACCTATAATCATTATCTTTGGGCTCTTTGAAAATAAGAATAAATGCTAGAGCATATAAAAACTCTAATCCAAGGGTGTTTGATGCATGAGTTTGAATTTCTTGGAAAGGGTGTGGCAACTGTCACTCAGCCAATAGGCAATATACTCTATTTTATGGAATGTGGGGCTTGAATATTGACAAGAAAAATTTTATCAATGATTATTTATTCCATTCCAAGCTGTAGATGACGTGTATTACTGCTAGTTTAACATGGAAGTGGTTATGTGAAGATTAATTATAGCTTTTATAGGTTACGGAAGCATGGAATAGGAATAATAAGAGTCCCTGGAACTTAATGGCTTATGGTCTGGCGGAACTAACATTGCTGGCTGCTGTGGCACCACATGTTCCAGTTTTCCCCAGTCTGTTCATGGAATGGTTTTCGACATAACTACTGGATCCTCACGTCTTCTTTCTACAACTGTAGGTAAGTCGCTAGATTTTATTGCTTATCTTTAGTTTTATTCATGTTTGTTGTCTCGTCTGTTGATAATTATTTTCAGTTTCTGCCAGATACTGCATGTCCTGCTGCTGCTGTTGTCATTGTTGTGTTATAATTTATATCTGACTTAAATATCTCACAATATTTAGATATCTTTTGAGATTGTAATGCTCTTTTCTCAGCTTTTTTTGTTATATTTTTCTTAAGCATTTCTTCGCTTTTTAGGTCTGGATTCTTGCAGAATCTGGAGACTTCTGTCGTAACCCATTACTGGATAGTTATTTGCACTGGTTTCTGAATACTCGAGGGACTGTTGGCGTCTGGGCACATCTGTACCTTCTGATATGATTGAACCAAACTCACAAGGATCTGGTAAATTGATATGTGTTATTTACAGCTTATTATTTGATTCATCTTCATGATATATTTACATTGTTTCTCTATCCACCTATATTTATTATTTTATTGCTAATTTCTTTATATTACATTCCCATATCTTAGGTTTCCTTATTCTTTACTTAATATGTACTTTATTCTATCTCTTCCGTATTTACTACTTTCTTATATATGTATGCTATATTTTTAAACTCATATTATATATACATCTTTGTATGTTTCCTCAATTGTTTCAACTTATTGATGCTTCTCAACAACTTTCCTTTAATTATTTCACCTTAGGTATGCAACTTTTCATACCTTATGTGAACACTTTATTCTATGTATTTTCATGCTTACGATTACATGACTTCCTTATCTATCACGAGGCAGTGATAAGTTAATCTATCTATGTCTCTATGCTTATCTATCTATGCTTCATATGTGACTAGCTTTATGTACAAAATATAGGATATTATATTATTATTTATATAACCATGTATGTTCTTTTTTAAACACATTGTATAAACATGTTTTGCTTAAATATTTCTCCATTATTTCACCTTATGTATGCTTTACATACACAACTTTTGCTTATATATTGCCTCACTATGTATGCTTCTTCTTAAAACATCTTCTTCTATATTTCTTCTCACTTTACATAAACAACTTTTCAACTTGTGTATGCCTCTTCTATATTCTTCATGCTTTACGTAAACATTTCCTGCTTATGCAAACATTTTTTTCTGAGCTTCTGCGGTACCAAAATTTTATGCTTAACCTCCTTACGTCAGCCAGCTATACTTCAGTCCGTATATGCTCAACTTTCCAATGCCTAAATTTAGATAATCCATCGTGGTAGTCTTTTTTAGGCCGGACAACACTTTACTTTATAATACTTCCTCGTATACACATATATTCCTCCTGTATATACTCTCAATACACAATTTTAATGGCAACTCAGTTTTCCTGCTTTTCTCGAATACGATAATCCTGCAACTGGGCCATTTACTTGTGCTTTATTATGAATATCTTCACCTTATTTTCACCTATTTATTTTGCATACATAGTTTACTAATCTTCTCATTAATATTCACTTAACACGACTTATTCTAGCTTCTTTTTTCTTCATAACTCCTATGTGCTATGCTATGTACATAGTTGTCTATTTATATATAGTTCCATAATCTCCTAAGTGTTTTTTATCTATATATTTGTCTTACTAACACTTGGGTTATTATGCTTATTTATGTTTCACTATATACAACTTTTAATTACATTGAGACTTTGATCCCACCTCCCATTTTTGTTTTTAGCTTGTTTCTTCTTTAGTTTCTGATTTTACTTGCATACTTGTTTCATATATATAATTTTATTTTTCTTATCTATGTCGTCTTCACTGGTTTCTCCTTCTTGCTCCATGGTTTCCTTTAGTTTCTCCTATACAAATCTGTTGTATTGCTCCATTTTAATTTAACAATCAGTTGTATTTAATTTATTATCTTTTTCCTTGCAGATACGGACCTGGCCTTGGTCAAACTATGCGGTTCTATTCTTGACCTTTCCCAACTAGCGGTGGCGCATGGATTCAATGGCCTTGCAGCTTTTAGCGTCCGCCGCAAGATGGCGACGTGTATACAGCAATGGACGTAGCTTGAACGCGCGTAGTTTAAAATTGCCTTATCATTGTAAATAAAATTTTTTGAATTATGTTAGTTTTATTGACCAATAATAAGATTTAATCGCGTGAAATAATACTGGCGCGTGTTTTGAATTTTTAAATTATAATTTAATTGTTTTTTTTTTCTCTCTTTATAACAACGTGTCAGGGGAATAAGATTTAACCGCGCGAAATAATACTGGCGCGTGTTTTGAATTTTTTAATTATAATTTAATTGTTTTTTTTTTCTCTCTTTATAACAACGTGTCAGGGGTAGCTTCGGGCCTCCACCACGTGTCACGAGTACTTTAGGGGTAGCGCGTTTATTTAAAGAATAACTTCTCAGAGAAGAGCCTCGTCGCGATTAGTACAATGACGGGGTCTCAATGCTTCCTTTAATCTACCACCGAATGTTCTACTCGTGAGGACACGCCTTGTTTGGCGTGCCGGGGGGTAACTGAGGTAGACCGGGTTCGCGTCACGTGGGGTAAGAAGAGATGATAAAGTAAGCACGTTTAGTTTATAACAATAACAATGTATTAACGATAGAACTTTAACAACAATTATTGGTCAGAGAAAATGAGATTCTATTATACCCGATTACTACGGTGCGCATGTTTTCTCGATTTGAGGTACTGTTCATAGGTCTTTGTTTACTGTCTTATAATTTATAGTTTTTCTTAAGAGCTGGGTTTTATTTAAGAGCACTAAGAGCTTTCACTAAACTTTTTAACTGACTATTTAGACACTTGTCTTTCTGAACACTCTGACAAACTTCTTGTCAAGACTTTACTATGGAGGTTGTGCAACCCCTGGTCCTAGCAGTCGATGTGGCTAACCAAGAACTAAGTTTGTGGTAGGAAAAGGATTAGAACTTTAGCAATCATGTGACTAACCAAAGAGCGGATTGAACCAAAAGCAGTCATGTGACTAACTCTGGAGCTGGCGGTGAGACTAAGTCTGACGAACTGAAGGTTTGCCAGTGTATTTATATTAGAGAAATTGCTGATCATTGCATGCTTAAGGTTCATAATCGCTCCCGTTGACTGCTCGCGTTGTTTATAGTTTGCTTTTAATGATTATTAAATAATTTCAAGTTCAAACTTGGGACAGGGTGATAATTAGTTAGTAGCTTTATGAATTATTATATTTGACAATATCGTCCTCTTTCTTCAGAAAACCTTCTTAGGAGGTAGTGCGTATATATGTCTGATAAAAGTTTAAGAATTTTTAATACACCCTGAAGGGGAGTATACTATTTCGGGCGATAGAGTGGCGTAGTTACTAGGTTGCTGTAGAGAAATTATTTGACTGGATTGGATGGATTTTTGCTTAAAGTGCAGATTTTGGATTTGTAACTCGCCACGTGCAGTGTATTCTGGAACAAAGTACGCCGTTTCCTTCTTCGAGGAATGCCTGTAGAAGAGAGCGTTTGCTCCCCAATTCGTCATTACAATCGGAAAACCCTAAGTAGTTAGGTAAATAAATATACATATCTTACATTTTGTACATACTCATTTATTTTCTGTACAGAGGGGATTTATTTTATCAGAGTATAAGTTATTTAATTATAGTTTTCTAACGGGTCTCAGGGAGAATTGAAATACTGCACAATACTGCTATATAGAGAGTGTTACTTTCGAAAATTTACTAATTCTTGCACGTAAATCATTCAATATCATCAAGCAAGATAATTTAGGCCTGGAACAGGCAAAGCATGATTTATTTATACTCATTAATTTTACAAGAAGTACTATTCTGGGGAAAATAAGCGTATTGAATAATAGTTCATGATACCGTTCTCGTATCATATTGCAGTTGAACACTCATAGCTAATTCTTTGTCTTTATGGGCACCCGTATTGTATAATAGGGTATAATGTTGTATAAAACTGTATATAATCTTTGATAAATTTCATTTCTATTTTAAATTTTGCTTATAAGAACTTGTAAAGTCGTACATAAGCTTTGTAAATTTAGATTTCATATTAACGACATAAATGGACAAGCTTTGTTCTTGCCTGGGGGTCTGAACTCTTAAAAGAGCAGACAGTGGTTATATTATTAGTCAGTTTTCTTAGTATTTGATGTCTATCACCTGTAGGGTGATAATATTTTGGTTTTATTGTGACCTTGGCATTTTGGCAAGACGTCTCTCATTATTATTTTTAAATACTCTCATTATTTTAAAAATATTCTTTGAGTGGAGAGTGTTCTGAAAGAGGAGCTGCTTGAAATTGCAGTAAGTGAATGCATACTTAGCGCTTGTTCTCTTTCAGGGTTTTTTTTGTACGGGAGCCAGTTTCTTTCGGGAGAGTCATTTTTGTTGAAAGCCAGTTTTACCAGGAGCTATTATTTTTGGCTGGAGCTCTTTTGCTTAGAGTTGTGTATCTGGAGCAAGCTATTGTTGTTTGGAGCGAGCTTTGCTTGGAGAGAGATTAAGTAGCTAACCAAGTAGCTGCCAGTCAATACAGTTGGTTGTGTTTTGTTGGTACCGACTGTAGCCATAGAGGTATGGACATTACCTCAAATACCACTGAGAGTTTATGGTCCCAAGGTGCATTGCTGTAGTCCACGTGCAGAAGGCCGTAGGTGATATCGGCGAAGACCATTTAAGATAAGTTTAGTTTATATTTGTGATCCTTTCGGCATAATGTTAGCGGCGTGTTACTGATATATTCACGCGTGTATTTTCAGCGTGTTATTGTTATTTTTCAACGTGTTTTAGAGTTTTTCCGGCGGTGTATCATATCGCGTGTTTTAGTTTTCTGCGTGGTACTGATATAACTATACTCGGTTCTGTTTCGGTGTAAGCACAGCTTATCTATGCGAATCTAATTAACTGCTTAATCTACTAGTGTGGATCTATATTAATGCTCATAGTTTTTTTTATAATACATTTCTTTAATTTTACAATTTGATTTGTATTGTGTTAAATGATCAACATTGTCGTTCTGATTTGTTGACTATTCAGTTTAAATAATTTTACATAACGGTATTTCATAATCTGAATCAGTAAGGTTTATTCATGTACAACTGCGAGTCGTCTACCATGGTAAACGCGCACAAAGTTAGTAGCTACTATCAGACGGATAACTTTTAATTACTAGTATGATGAGACGATAGATGCCTTAGGTATATTGTGATTATTGATTAATTTGTTGAACTTGGTTTGATCTTTCGTAATCATTTGGTGTTATATTGTTACTTCCGGTATAGCTAAAGCGTAGCTAATAATTGTTCGATCACTCTTATCTAATTCACTTCTATTATAACGCAATTTTAATTCAAATTACTGTCCTTACATTTATGAGCATATAGATTATTATTTGTTTCAAATTAAGATCTTTTACCTTTTGTTATATATTTATATTATTTTGTTATTGAAAGAAATATGACGACACGTTACTGTCAAAACTAACGAACGCCAATAAACTTAAAACCTGCACGAACGTGACCGTCTTTTATTTGCTCTGAAATAACTCAACCAACTGCAATTAGTAATCGTCTAGACTTTAAATTGCCCTTGTGTAGCGGATAATCGTTGATTTTGGATCGCCCTTATGGATTCTTAAGACCGAGGATCTTCCTGTTTGGGTCTGCGGATTTGGATATTTCAAACTGGTGGCACCCTGGTCAAGAGTAAGTAATTGACCCATTCCCACGCCGACGAGCAAGTCGGAGCACACATGTTGCGCTGGCCGCATCCATAAGGGTAGGTATCATATTATTCATTATATCTCGCTAACATATTTAAAAGGGTTTTACGCGCAACATCCCTAGCGAAAGCATACAGCTCGGCTGGATCTTTCCTATGTCCTCCGGGTTCATCATGCAGACCCCCAACTTCTCTTATCCTAGCCAATGCTGTAAGGACATGAGTCGATGATTGCTCATCTTCCAAGCGCCATCTATATTCCGGATTTCCACGATATGCAGCAAGTGCAAATGCCTGACAGTGCCCCGTGAGGAGCCCAGTCACAAGCCTCATATCCCCACTCTAGAACCTAAACATCCTCGCTCTATAAGGCACTATGTCACTCAAAAGTAGCCTAGTCGGTCTCATTCCTGGAGTAGTCCGCCATAGGGGCCCTCACATTCATCGCATTCTTTAGGATGGCGGCGGCCGTACTGTAGGCCACATCTATAATAGGTCCAGGTCTCATTCACTCATTGCGGAACCCTGTCGTGCCAGACGATCAGCTTCCCGGGGATATTCGAGTGTCCCGGAACACAAACAAGATTTAACCTATCACGCCCGACCAGGGCCTCCAAGACGTTTCTACACTCACACTAGCGCTGATTGATCCTACCAGACTCAACAGCTAAAAGATCAGCTCTGCTGTCCGAGCAGGTGTAGATGTCCTTCCCTTTGAAACCTCGACGTAACAGGTTCTCATACCCGTATTTGAGGATGGCATGCTTCTCGTCCTATAACAGGCTCAGATTCGTCAAAATGGCGAAAGCAAGTCTCGATCCTGTGGTTTTCCCATAGACACCCCCCCAGTACCATCATCCGTTTTCGATCAGGCGAACTCATTAACGGAACGTGGGCTGTGATCTGCCCACAGGTACTCATCTCTTAAGGGTATGTGACATCTGAAGGCGGATAGTATGTTGTCCACCCTCATTAAGAATTCTAGATATTCATCAGCCGCTCTCTTCCAAATTTTGATGTGTCCCCTCGAGCTGTTATTACCCGTTAGATGACGGAGCCGTTTCAGTCTCTATGCCTACCTCAAGGCGTTATAATCTAGGAATAGGTGGAGAGGCAAAAGCCCTGGTAGGTGGCGTCCTCACGTATATTAGTATTTGGGCTTTGTCTAACTGAGCCCTTAATGTGACCAGTCGACTATACGATGCATGGCCCCGTGGGCGAATTAGGGCCGTTTAAATCCAATGGAGAAACCTCGGCTGTATGTCTGACGTGCTGTGTACTTAATCGCCGAGTAGTTTGAATTGAAAATGTTAATCTTCGATGTTGCCATAGTTTTTCTGGAACAAATATCAACTTTTCTAGTTTTAATGGAGTGCCCTGTTTGCCTAGGATCTAAAAATACAATAAGATGGAGGGCATTTCACTAAAAATAAGAAAGTTGTTATTTGTTTCGGGAAAAAGTTAAGCCTGGCAACACCACGGCTATAATTTTCAAAATTGGAAGATTAGTGCAAAATTTTGCGTGAAAAACATTTGTCATGCTTCATCATTTTTGATGATTTTTAGCTATTAGTAATTCAAAATAGGTTTTACGAGATGAAGATCAGGAATAGACTTATACAGAGTGGCCCCAAGTTTTGAATTTAGTAAATTTTGTAGATATTTTTAAAAAGAGAGTAAAGGGTAAATGCCCACAATCTAAAAATACTTTGAATTTTATAGGGCACTCTACAAAGTAAATTTTTATATTCTATAATTCTTCAATTTTGCATAAAATTCTATACTTTTTTGGCACACCCTACGTCCAAATTCATTTGTTTTGGAGGTAACTTAGACCCATGGTGTGTTACATGAAATGTATATATAATTTAATTTTAATTCAAATATTTAACTTTGGTGCACACCACCGATTTTGTGAAGCACCCTGTATAATTCAAAATATTTTTGGAATGAAGGCATTCGATTTACCCTGGATAATCATACGCCTACGATGAACTTCCTCTGTCTTTAATAAAAGATCTAAAAAACTGGCCCTGTAATTATGTATTGATTGACAAGGTTTTCTTAACGCTGGGCTTGATATATTAATTAAAATTCCATTGTTAATTATTATTAGTTGTTACATACCTACAACGTTTTTGACTGATTTCGTTTCTACTTCGCCTGTTCGATAATTGTTGTAATCCGAGTTACTCGGATCAGCTAAATCGGGCCTTGGAGTCCTACGAAATTGTAAATCTTCTAAAAATGCCCTTCCTTGTTGGCCGATCAACAAATTGGCACTAAAAATAACAAAAAAGCACAATTTGCATTAAGCGATGGCGGAAATAACAAAGTGATTTTTAAAATTAATCTTGGCAGCAATACAATTATTTGGAAAACATTTTTGGTTAAAATGATTATTTTATTTTATTTATTTATTTACGAAAACTCCATTTTTGCAGTTTTTACAACAATAATAAAATATATATAACAATATGGCTGAAGCAATATCACAACATACAAATAACCCTATACTAGTTCCATAATTCTAGAAATATGTTTCTTGAACTAGTAAAATTTAAATCTAAATGGATCGAGATCATATTTATTGTACAATTTACACATAATATTTATACAGGGTTTTTTACTTAAAACTCCGAGGGTCGAAATCTCTAGAACGAATAGAGATATTTTTATCTTGTAAAAACCTGTTGTTAGGTATGATCAGTTACAGTTTTTTTTAAGTTGTAGTATAACCAACCCGGGTCTGTTCAACATAGTTGAATGAGATAAGTTGTGCTTTGTCTTTATTTTGCCAATGGCCGTCAAAATAGATTAAAAAACCAAGACCTACGTTGTGTTATTATTATATCTTGTACAATTTTACTTACTAATAATGCGTCCGACGCGACGGTAACAAAATTAGGGAAATTTGAGGGAAAAGTGCGTCATGTAAATTAAACCACAGATTCCTAATACCTACACCTAATTTAATAGAGAAAATGTGCTAAATTATTGGAGAAAAACGTGCCGGAGTCAGCCTGGAATTCACGAAGGGAAAGAGTACGGCAGAGAAAGCCTCGATCTAAATTCCTAAACCGAATTATGCTGTATAATCTTTATAAGTATAATAATTATATAAATTACTGTCTCCCGCGCCACAATTTGTCGTTCCACACTTGTGCCAATACTACAACACATTCAAAACTGAAGAGTTTGGTAGTTAGCCAGACGTCGCCAGTAGGTACTGAGGTCTCATACGGGAGGCTACTCAGCTATAGTAGCAATTTGAGCCAATATCTCTAGAATGGTCCTTTTTTATAGCTATGATATTCGCCCAGTCAAGGGAGGAAAATGTTAGTAGATTCATCACGTCCCTTGCTTACATTAGAATCACAGTCATACTAAAACTAAAATTCCAGCACGAAAGACAGCAAGCAGTACATTTTTGTTTTCATTTAAAGCAGTGTTATTCACAGCAAAAAACGATTTCATTAAATAGGCACACATGTCATCACCAAGAGCTTTAAACTCACAGTTTAGCCGATCTCCTAGAGAAGGTTCATTGGATCAAGATGGCGAATGTAAGGTCGCGTCTGAAAAGTGTGTCCGACGAA
>JAEQML010060900.1:5000-26481 GCA_016904865.1 Pissodes strobi | reverse complement strand
TAACCGAAAGTTGAATCGACGACTAACCCAAACTAACCAAATCTATTAGAATTGATAATAACGTCGGTATCGGAACCGCTTCAAATTGCTAAAATAAATTGAGAATAAGTGAAACTAACCGAGAGTTAATTGGACACTAAATCAAACTAACCAAATCTATTAAAATTGATTATAACGTATCGGAACCGCTTCAAATGGCTAAAATAAGTTGAGAAAAAGTGAAACTAACCGAAAGTTGATTGGATTACTAACCGAAAGTAACCAAATCTATTAAAATTGATTATAACATATCGGAACCGGTTCAAATGATTAAAATAAATTGAGACTAACTGAAACTAACCGAAAGTTGAATCGACGACTAACCCAAACTAACAAAATCTATTAAAATTAATTATAACGTATCGAAACCGGTTCAAATGATTAAAGTTGAGACTAAGTGAAACTAACCGAAAGTTGTGTCGACGACTAACCCAAACTAACCAAATATATTAAAATTTATTATAACGAATCGGAACCGCTTTAAATGGCTAAAATAAGTTGAGAATAAGTGAAACTTACCGAAAGTTGAATCGACGACTAACCCAATCTATTAAAATTGATTATAACGTATCGGAACCGCTTCAAACGACTAAAATAAGTTGAAACTAAGTGGAGATAACCAAAAGTTGATTGGATGACTAACCCAAACTAGCCAAATCTATTAAAATTGATTATAACGTATCGGAATCGGTTTAAATGACTAAAATACGTTGAGACTAAGTGAAACTAACTGAAAGTTGATTGGACGACTAACGCAAACTTACCAAATCTATTAAAATTGATTATAACGTATCGGAACCGATTCAAATGACTAAAATACGTTGAGGCTAAGTGAAACTAACTGAAAGTTGATTGGACGACTAACCCAAACTAACCAAATATATTAAAATTGATTATAACGTATCGGAACCGCTTTAAATGACTAAAATAAGTTGAGAACAAGTGAAACTAACCGAAAGTTGAATCAACGACTAAATTTGAACAAACAATTGTCAAATTAAAAATCAGAAGTCGATAGAGCAATGATACCTGTATAAAAAAGTCATATAAATTTGTCTGTATTGTTTATTGTTAAGCTTAAGAAAAATAATGTAGAATTATAAGGCAACAAAGCGGTTTGATCTTTTAATGTTTTTCTCGAAATAAATTTGCCTAATTTGCAGTTATTTAGTTACAAAATAAGCATCAAGTATGATAATAATATAATACAGCAATGCAGTCTACAAAATTAATCTAGTACATTTTAGCGTTAATAGTCTAATTTTAAGTAATATTATTTAATTTATTCTGACCTTACTTGTCACAAATACATCAAAACTAACTATAAACAATACCAAAAATGTATATGATATTTTTTATACACTTGTAATTGCTCCGATTTCCGATTTTTAAATTACGACACTACACTTTTCCTTGTTATTTATACCAGGTCGCGTGAAAGACAGAATATAGTTATGTCACTAAAACGTGAAGACAAAATGTCAATATTTATGTTTATGCAAATTTAGGTGTCAATTCAATTTTCGGTTAGTTTCACTTATTTTCTACTTATTTTAATCATTTAAAGCGGTTCCGATACGTTAAAATCAATTTTAATATATTTGGTTAGTTTGGGTTAGTTGTCGATTCAACTTTCGGTTAGTTTCACTTAGGCTCAACTTATTTTAATCATTTGAACCGGTTCCGATATGTTATAATCAATTTTAATAGATTTGGTTAGTTTGGGTTAGTCGTTCAATCAACTTTCGGTGAGTTTCACTTAGTTTCAACTTATTTTAGTCATTTGAACCAGTTCCGATACATTATAATCAATTTTATTAGATTTGGTTAGATTGGGTTAGTCGTCGATTCAACTTTCGGTTAGTTTCACTAATTCTCAACTTATTTTAGTCATTTAAAGCGGTTCCGATATGTTATAATCAATTTTAATAGATTTGGTTAGTTTGGGTTCGTCGATTCAACTTTCGGTTAGTTTCACCAAGTCTCAACTTATTTTAATCATTTGAACAGGTTCCGATACGTTATAACCAATTTTAATAAATTTGGTTTGTTTGGGATAGTCGTCGATTCAACTTTCGGTTAGTTCACTTAGTCTCAACTTATTTTAGTCATTTGAACCAGCTCCGTTACGTTATAATCAATTTTAATAGATTTGGTTAGTTTGGGTTAGTCGTCCAATCAACTTTCGGTTAGTTTCACTTAATATCAACTTATTTTAGTCATTTGAACCGGTTCCGATACATTATAATCAATTTTTATAGATTTGGTTAGTTTGGGTCAGTCCTCGATTCAACTTTCGGTTAGTTTCACTTATTCTCAACTTATTTTAGTCATTTGAATCGGTTCCGATACGTTATAATCAATTTTAATAGATTTGGTTAGTTTGGGTTAGTCGTCCAATCAACTTTCGGTTAGTTTCAGTCAGTATCAACTGATTTTAGTCATTTGAACCGGTTACGTTATAATCAATTTTAATAGGTTTGGTTAGTTTTGGTTAATCGTCGAATCAAGTTTCGGTTAGTTTCACTTAGTTTTAACTTATCTTAGTCATTTGAACCGGATCCGATGCGTTATAATCAGTTTTAATAGATTTGGTTAGTTTGGGCTACTCGTCGAACCAACTTTCGGATAGCTTCACTTATTCTCAACTTATTTTAGTCATTTAAAGCGGTTCCGATACATTATAATCTATTTCAATAGATTTGGTTAGTTTAAGTTAGTCGTCCAATCAACTTTCGGTTAGTTTCAACTTATTTTAGTCATCCGATACGTTATAATCAATTTTGATAAATTTGGTTACTTTGTGTAGTAGTTCACTCAGCTTTCCGTTAGTTCCACTTATTCTCAACTTATTTTAGTCATTTAAAGCGGTTCCGATGCGTTATAATCAATTTTTATAGATTTGGTTAGTCCAATCAACTTTCGGTTAGTTTCACTTAGTCTCAACTTATTTTAATAATTTGAATCGGTTCCGATACGTTATAATCAATTTTAATAGATTTGGTTAGTTTGGGTTAGTCGTCCAATCAACTTTTGGTTAGTTTCAGTTAGTATCAACTTATTTTAATCATTTGAACCCGTTACGATACGTTATAATCAATTTTAATGGATTTGGTTAATTTGGTTAATCGTCGAATCAAGTTTCAGTAAGTTTCACTTAGTTTTAACTTATCTTAGTCATTTGAACCGGTTCCGATATGTTATAATCAATTTTAATTGATTTGGTTAGTTTGGGCTAGTCGTCGAACCAACTTTCGGTTAGTTTCACTTAGTCTCAACTTATTGTAGTCATTTGAACCGGTGCCGGTGCCGATACTGTATAATCAATTTTGATAGAATTGGTTAGTTTGGGTTAGTCGTCCAATCAACGATACGAAAATTCCGTAACGCGAGACGAAATCATAAACCATGTCGTGACGTGGCCTTGAAAAATCACTCTCACGAAACCAAAGAAGTATAGTAAAAAATGAGATTCCGAAGTATTGTATTATTATATATTTTTAAATAAATTTTAGGTAATTCCACTATTATTGCTATATTTGAAACGGTCAAAGCTACAAAGTTGATTAAACTAGAAAAAAGTTGCCATTATTGATGCCTTTTCAAGATAGATTTGCAGTGTTGTTTAATTCTTGTTAGATTCTGAGATAGCAACAGTGGTATCACCTAAAAATGACACCCTGTATAGCAATTTTTTGTTTCAATTTCCTCCTATGAAAATATTTTTACAACTTTGCTCAGTTTCACTTGATTTTTCACCCGGCCGGCAGTCAGTAGGTCTTTCGGTACGAGTCCATACAATCTCCTAAATACATCTCTGGTAAACGCCTGACTAGAGGAAGCCACGCGAATCGATCGGGCACTTACGCAGCGCATCGCTCATCTCCAGTTATCACGTGATATAAAAGAATGTGGCTGAATTACATCAAAAGATTTACCGCTGAGTGAACTTACTAGTTGTTTATACTATGTTACAAGGGAACTATAATTTTAGGATATATAAAGACTAATGCTTAGGGCTTGGGTATTTTTAAATATGTTTTAACTAGGAAAAATAAATAACGTATGTTATATCACTAGGAAATTTTTTACTACCGCGCCAAATATTAAAAATGGCAAATAGTATGTCTATACCTAGGTACTTTATGGATGAGGAGGAATCAAATATAGAAATCATATAGAGCTAGGTATATAAAATGTCCTTAGTATTTTACCAAAATTATGCAGTTAGATTTTTAAAAAATAGAAAAATAAAGAAAGTATTTGAATCGAAAAAGCTCTTAGATACGAATGTAATATAATTGAGATAGTTAATATAAAATAATATTTCCTACATCCCAGTGACAGATCAAAGATTTTTGTAATTTTCGATCCATGCCACATGCTAAAATTATAAAGAATCTGCTCCTGTCTGCGGTGATGAGTCTCAGTCGCTGGTAAGGGTTTTTCTGATCTAAAGTGGGAGACAAGGGTACTGTCATCTGCAAAACTGTAAACAGGATTATTCGTTTCAATCAGCAGGTCATTAATATAGATGAGGAACAGAGTTGGTGAAAGTATTGCGCCCTGAGGCACGCCCGCGTTGATGGTGAATGTGCCCGAGATGTGTCCATTGACTGCAACGTGTAGGGGTCGGTTCTTAAGGAAACTGGCCAGCCAGCTGCAGAGAGAGGCTGGCAGTCCGAAGGACGGCAGTTTGTTGAGCAGTCCGGCATGCCAAACTCTGTCGAATGCCTTTGAAATATCCAACGCAATCGCTCGAGACTCTCCGTAGTTTTCAATTGTCCTACTCCATATATGAGTGACATAGGCCAATATATCTCCTGTCGATCTCTCTTTGCGAAAGCCGTATTGATTATCGCTGATTATTCTGTTGTTCTCGAGGTACTTGAGTAGTTGCTGGTTGACTACACGTTCCATGACTTTGGAGATTATTGGAAGCAAGGCAATTGGGCGATAGTTTGAGGGCGTGGTTTTCTTGCCTTTTTTGGAACAGGTTGCACTCGAGCGACTTTCCAAGAGGATGGGTAAATCCCTTTTCCGTAAGAAAGAGAAAAAAGCCTGGAAAAAACGGGTGTTAGTTCGTTGGCGCAGTTCTTTAACACGATGGCCGGTATTCCGTCCGGTCCTGATGCCTTTTGCGTATCTAGTTCTTTAAGGATTTTGCGAATATCATGGTGATGAAACTTGACTTCTGCCATGGTAGTGTTGATGTTCGATATGGTGGGGAGGGTCTTGCCTTGGGGGACGTCTAAGGTAGAATGCGATGAAAACATTTTAGCGAGCATGTTTGCTTTTTCCTTGGCTGTAGTCGCCGTGATTCCACGTTCGTCCGTCAAAGGTGGGAGAGACGTTTTTGTAAAGTTGTTACTTACTGCCTTTGCTACCGACCAGAAATTCCTGGAGCCACTGAGGCATTGCAAAAGTTTATTCCTGATCCTTTGATTGTGTTTGTCCTTAGTTTCGTCGATCACACGTTTGCATTCGTTTCTCGCTTCGACAAAATAATTGCGATTTTCAGCGGTCTTATTTTGCTGCCAGTACTTGTAGGCTTGCTGTTTCCTACCTACAGCTCTTTCGCATCTTCTGTCGAGCCAGGGCTTTCCTTTTGATGGTAACTTGATGGAATTTGGGATGTATGCTTCCATTCCTGAGGAGATTACTTGCGTGATCTCTTCGCAGCAGACTGACGGGACGTCAGCGCCAATAGACACAAATGGCGATATTGTTGACTTTAATTTTATCAAAAACTGTATGACATTCAGGAAGTTAAATTATTTCGTTTTGGAACAAAGCTTCGAAAGGCACACATGCAGGGGGAAAAACAAAAGATGAAGGTAAGTTTTTTTTGTTCTTATACCTAGTACCCTTTAATATATTTTCTACATATTTCATTTTGATTCATTGCCAATGGATTACTTACAATTATTTTTTACCTAATTATTCAGATTATGGAGTTTGCAAATTTTCTGTTAAGATTTTTTTTTTAATAGTTTGGTAACTTGCGAAAGTGATTTCATTGTTTAGCAGCTTCGAATTATATTTTTTGCTGCAAATTCATTTTAATTAACTGGTTTTGAATATATAATTTATTAAATCTGATTTTAGGTTAATCTTGCTACTCAAATGATAAGCTCTAGTGCCGCAGAAGCACTTGCAGCTTTAAGAATTGATTTCCAACATGCGGATTTTTTACGCTGCCGCTGGACCATCTAAACCATAGGGAATTACTTTTTTACAAGTGTATATATGACGCATTCGGAGAAATGTTTATTCAATAGAAATGTGCTACTAGCTTATTTGCTTAGCTGACGCCATTGAAATATAAGGGAACTATCATTGTATGATATATAAAGACCAGTGCTTAGGGCTTGGGTATTTTTAAATATATTTTAACTAGGAAAAATAAATAACGTATAAGTTATACCGCTAGATATTTTTTGACTACCGCACCAAATATTAAAAATGGCAAATAGCATTTCAATATGTAGGTACTTTATTGATAAGGGAGAACAAAATATAGGAATCATATTGAGCTAGGTATATAAAATGTCCTTAGTATTTTGCCAAAATTAGGCGGTTAGATTTTAAAAAAATAGAAAAATAAAAAGATAAATTATTTGAATCGAATGTAATATAATTGAGATAGTTAATATAAAATAATAGTTTCTACATCCCAGTGACAGATCAAAGATTTTTGCAATTTTCTATCCATGTCACGATTGTCACGTCACATGTTAAAATTATAAAGAAATAATTAGGCTAAATGTGGTATCTTTATAGACACAAATGGCGGTATTGTTGACTAATTTTATCAAAAAACTGTATAACATTCATGAAGTTGAATTATTTCATTTTAGAACAAAGCTTCGAAAGGCACACATGCAGGGGGAAAAACAAAAGATGAAGGTAAGTTTTTTTTGTTCTTATACCTAGTAGCCTTTAATATATTTTGTACATTTTTCAATTTGGTTCATTGCCAATGGATTACTTACAAATATTTCTTACCTAATTATTCAGATTGTGGAGTTTGCAAATATTCTGTTAAGGATTTTTTTTTAAATACTTAATAGTTACTTAAGTGATTTGGTTGTTTAGTAGCATCGAATTATATTTTTTTGCCGCAAATTCATTTTAATTAACTGGTTTTGAATATTTAATTTATTAAACCTGTTTTTAGGTTATTCTTGCTGCTCAAATGATAAGCTATAATGTGGCAGATGCACTTGCAACTTTAAGAAATGATTTCCGACATGCAGATTTTTAGCAGCTGACCCTACAATTCATTTCTTAAAAATATATGATGCGTTATTTGACCTTATGAACTCAAGACATATATTTGGCAAATGATTAAAAACTATTTTGAAATAGGGAAATTGGATACCGCTTCTGGAGGAAGTTAGAATGTACACGACAGACTTTAAAAATGTGAATGGATTAAATCTTCATAGTATTAAAAATATGAAGCCCTTCTTAGGCTTTTGATAAATATAAATTAATATTTAGGGATCTATGATGATTATGTCAAAAAAGAGAATGCATTCTTAAAGCACATTTTAACATACAAGACAAGTCAGGATCATTTGGAATGATTCCTTTTGAGTATAAGGTACTGTATTATCAGCACTTCAATATTTATATTAACGCAGCAATGTTTGTTTCTATTTTGTCAATGCTAAGTATAAATTTTAATAGGAAATCTCAATGAATCAAATGTTTAATTTTAGCAACAAAGATTTTTTTACTAAAAATATATGCCAGGATTTATATTATTTCAAAAACCAGTTAACTAAAGTACCTATTTATTAAGGTACTTGATGTTGATCGAAATTTTGTCACAAACAGAAACAGAGCCCATTCATTGCAACGCTCCATCAAAGGGGACTTTGTATAATACTGTCCATGTTTTAGCTAGAGAAATGAATGGAATAATAATCCCACAGCATTCCAATTTTATAGCAATTATAAAAGACTGGCTCTAAATTTTGATATTAAAGGGGGCACAGGAAACTGTGCTGTATTGGATAATGCAAATATATTGTGTGTCACCAAACAAAATAAAAATGTGCCGCCCATAAATAGCATAGATGATATAGGTTCAGCGAAAAAATGCAATCTAGATGTTTCAGATTCCATTGAAATTGAAGAAGACATAATTAATCTAATTTCAAATATATCCATTCATTCCGAAAATGTTGTTACATACATAGCAGGTTTTGTGGTCAAAAAACTGAAAAAGATATTTTTTGCACTATATGCAAGTTATTACTAGAAGATAATTATGCATCTGTAGACGACACACAATTTAAAATATTAAATCAAAAAAATAGAGGCGATTTAATGCGTCCTTCTTCAGATGTCATTCAAATTTGCATTGTAGTGGAAAAAAGAATACGATACGCAATTAATCAGAATAACGGCAAAATGCCCAAAGAACATTTTTTTCTTTGACGTGTTTGTCAACAAAATAAGTGCAGACGATATAGAGAGCAAGAAAATGTTCATAAACATTAACGAACATATTTTTGATCATAATATGATGGAAAGTCCACAAGTAAAACAAAAAAGGCATTGTTTCTGTTCATGCTACGATTAGATTTTACAGTTTTGAAAAAAAAACAGAAGAAATTAAAGGGGAATTAATAAGAAAACTACTTTCAAAATTAATCTTGTTTTCAGGGCACTAAAAAAATAATTATACATAATATCGTGGTAATATGTATAATTCATTTAAGGTTTGAGGCATTTGAATTTCTTCTGGCTTTCTTGAAAATGCTGAAATATCTTTTTCTTGTATCCAAAATAAAGTTGTAAGTTAATATTTATAACTTTTTGCTATGTTAAAAAATCTTCTCCAGTTACAGAAAAAGTACGTTCTTTTGCCAGACAAAAGTGGCTAGATTTAGAAATCAAAAATTTGTACAGTAAACGAAGTATGTTTGAATTAGAAGCATACAGACTTTATAAAAAACTAACATTTAGATTAACAAATATTGAGCATGAAGAATGGTACGAGTTCCAGAGAAAGATGTTTTTAGTAATTGATACAAAATACGTCAAGAAAATGTCATCCATCAATAAAAAACTTAAAAAACTGAGGAAAATGAATCCTAATTCTGATAGTTCTCAGGAAGTCGTAAGCATTGTGGAAAACCTATCTTCTCAATCTTTTGATAAAGATGAATTAGATCTTTTAAATAAGGGTCTGAATTTTGCATTGCCTCCACCAAAGGATAACTTACTTGATATTGTAGCTAATATAGAAGGCTCTATTCAACATCTTCCTGACTCTACTAAAGGATTTGTTAGAGAAGCATGCAGGAATCAGATCTCAAAAAATGTAATTAATAATAATGTTAACCCTCGTCCTGGAAAAGGAAAAAATACAATCAAGAGATTAAAGGAGAAAGATGTTTTCTATCTAAAAGCTGACAAAGGTAATAAGGTTGTTATATTAGACAAAAGCGAATATTTTCAACGAGTTGATAATTTAATAGAATCCGGGCCCTATAACAAAATCTCAAGGAATCCGTTATCCAAGATGGTAACACAAGTTAAAAACACTTTAAAGAAATGTAGCAACCTTATTTCTGATCAAATTAAATACAAATTATCTGTGAGCAATCCTACTATGCCGAAACTATATTGTCTTCCCAAGATTCATAAACCTGGGAAGGCAATGCGTCCCATAGTCTCGGCAATAGGATCGCCAACTTATAATATATCCAAGTGGCTAGCAAACCAGTTTGAAAATTTACCTATAAAACAACAGAACTCAGGAGTACTAAATTCCTTAGATTTCATAAACAAAATTAAAGGTACGAACCTTAAGGAAGGTGAAATTTTAATCTCGTTTGATGTTTGCTCATTGTTCCCTAGTGTACCAATCCCACAGACCTTGCAATACCTTGGTGAATTACTTGAGATGAACAGTTTTGATAACGAAATCAAACAAGAATATTTAACTTTAACCAAACTTTGCATGGATCAAAATTATTTTCAATATAAAAATAACTATTACCAACAACTTGAAGGCACGGCAATGGGCAACTGTTTATCGCCGTTCTTAGCTAACCTTTTCATGAGTAAATTTGAAAATGAAATCAGTCAGGAGTTCGAATATTTTCCAAGGGTATGGTACAGGTATGTGGATGACATTTTCGCGATTTTCGACACAAAAACCGCTAATATCGAAGATTTTGTAACCAAACTAAATAACCGTTTCCCCACCATTAAATTTACTTATGAAGTCGAGAACAATGGCAAACTTCCATTTTTGGATACTTTAGTGATTAGGAACGATAATAACACACTAGAATTTGATATTTATAGAAAAAGTACTGCCACTAACCGATATATTCCTAATGACTCCTTCCACTGCGACCAACACAAATTGGCCAGCTTACATTTTTTGGTACACCGTATGGTTAACTATCCTCTCAGCAGAGAAAGATTTAATAATGAAAAGGAGACAATTAAGAATATAGCGAAAGTAAATGGTTTCAATACTAACTTAATAAATAGACTAATTAATAGGCATTTGTTTAGAAAGACCATTCGTGATTCCACTTCTTTCGTCAATCAGGATGAAAATACCAAATATGTCTCGATACCATATAATCCTCAGTATACTAGAGGACTTCAAAAAGTCTTTAAGGAAGTAGGTTTAAAATTAGTATACCAATCTCAGTTCAACATTAAGAAATTATTAGGTGGTCCAAAGGACAAAATTGAAATATTAGAAAGAAGTGGAATATATGAAATTGGATGCATGGATTGTAACCAAAAATATGTTGGGCAAACTAGAAGATCTATACAAACGAGATTCAAGGAACACATAGCTCATTTAAAGTATGGTAGAACAGAAAAATCAAGTGTTGCCGAGCATGCTTTTGATAACAATCATAGAATAACAATTAAAAATTTGAAATTAATTCATAATATAACTGATAGGAGATTATTAGACGCATATGAAAGTATGGAAATTATTAAATGTAAGAATAGTTTAAATAGAGATAGAGGGCCTATTCCGTATAGTCCATTGTATTGGTTGATCAAGCGTGACTAGTGGGATTCCAGGATTGGTTCCTTTGGTTCCGCTTGATTAAGCAAACATTTAGTATAAAAGCGAGTTAGGTAGAGTTTTAAATTTAGTTTTAATCATCTCCTGATGATGCTAACATGGTTAGCGAAACGCGCGTCGAGTGCAATAATTTTGTTTCGGTATTGTGGATAAAACTCCGTTTTAGTATAACTTTTTGATTTTAATATTACCGATGGGTTTTGCTAGTCCTCCATCGGGCGCCTCCCCAGGTGGCGGATAGGGGAAAGCCTCCCAGATATGGGTGGTATCGGGGAAATCAAATACCCGGGGCGGACCAAAACTAGCACAGTAGCAACGTCTGTACCCAGATTGGGCGGTTGCAATCGGCGTCTGACCCAGAGTGGGCGGCCGGAAATTAAGCCAAGATTGACGTGTTGACGTGAAGGAAGGAAACGGGATACCAGCTTCACTATTATTTTCCCAAGAGAATCACATGAATACATTCGATTCGAAATTTTCCGGAGGTTTAAATAGTTCCCCAATCGGATCTCCGGGGGGAACGGTTTTGAATGTTTCAAACAACATCGATAGGGCAAACCTGAGAAGGCAGATAAAGATCGGAACTTGGAACACCCGAAGCTTGTATGAAGCTGGCAAGCTGGCGAACCTTACACGTGAGATGGACAGACTCGGATTGGACATATTGGGTGTTGCCGAGACCTGGTGGCCAGGCACAGGAAGATGCGACACGGAGAATACAGCATTCTATTACTCGGGTAACGATGATCGAAACTACAGAAAAGGCGTCGGAATAGTGATAACGAAGCAACTGTTAAAATCCGTTATAGAATTTGTTCCCTACTCCGACCGAACTGCACTGCTAAAGTTAAGGGCTAAACCGACCAATCTCAATATCATACAAGTGTATGCACCAACAGCGAAGTCACCGGATCAAGACATAACACAGTTTTACAGTGAAATCAAAGAACTACTAAAGCTTACCCGGAAATATGATGTCAACGTTATTATGGGCGACTTTAATGCCAAGATTGGAAAGGGCAAATTTGAGAACTTGGTCGGACCATATGGGCTTGGAATCAGGAATGAGAGGGGCGATCGCCTTTTAGAATTTTGCGAAGAGGAGAGTGTGGCAATTACAAATACTTGGTTTCAACTCAACTCAACTTATACGTGGCGATCCCCAGCAGATAGTCCACAAAACTTAATACGCAACCAAGTGGACTATATTCTTATCAATAGCCGATTTAAGTCATCTGTCAAGAGAGCTTGCACATACCCCGGAGCAGATGTGCCGTCTGATCATGTGTTGCTGGTAGCAGTCATAAGGCTTACTTTGGCAAATGTCAAGAAATCAAATAGCAATCGAAGAATAGCACTGGAGAGATTGAAAGACCCCGCAATAAGAGACGCAATCAGCGAGCAGATCAACAGTCAAATACACAACATCATACCATACCGGATAACGGAAACGACCTAACACCTTCATGGAGGACTGTCGGGTATTGTGACGGAGGTAACTGAAACTAAACTGGGATACAGGACCAAGACTAGAAATCATAGCTGGATGAATGACGACATATTGGGACTGATGAATAAACGTCGGGCATGCAAAAATAAAGATGACATCAAATATAATAACATACAAAGAATAATCAGGTCAAAGATAAGAATGGCAAAGAACGAATGGCTGAAACGAGAATGCGCGGAAATGGAACAGTTACAAAGACAAAATGACGGCTTTAACTTACACAAAAAACTGAAAGAGACTGCCGGAATGCATCAAGGCAGAGCATCAAATATACTGGCCGACGAAAACAATCAGATAATTACCGATAACAGGGAAAAAATTACAATCTGGGAAAGATATATTAAGGAACTTTTCTACCAGGACAGACCTACAGTTATGAATGAAGACAACGACCACTTGATAGGACCATCAATCACAAAAGCGGAGATAGAAAAAGCGATACATAACTCTAAAAACAATAAAGCAACTGGGCCGGATGAGATCCCATCGGAAATATTGAAGATATTGGATGAAAGAGGCATTGAAGTTCTACACAAAATATTTAACATCGTATACGAAACAGGACAATACCCACAACAATGGCTAAGTTCAACATTCATCCCTCTACCTAAGAAAAATAATGCTAGAAAGTGTGGAGACCATCGACTGATTAGCCTGATGAGCCACACTTTGAAAGTATTTCTAAAAATAATTCATCAGAGGATTTATAAAAAATGCGAAAGAGATATCAGTAGCTCACAGTTTGGGTTTAGACAAGGGATGGGCACACGAGAAGCGATAGTGGCCGCGCAAGTCCTTGTACAGAACTGCCATGATGTGAGAAAAGACATATGCCTTTGCTTTGTTGACTACGAGAAAGCATTTGACCGAGTTGAACATCCCAAACTAATGCAACTCCTCAGGAATCTTGACATAGATCAGAAAGATATCAGATGTATCGAAAATCTATATTGGTACCAGACTGCACAGATCAGGCTCAATAATGAGCTGTCTGATGATATAGAGATCCGGAGGGGCGTGCGACAGGGATGTGTCTTGTCCCCGCTTTTGTTCAACCTGTACTCGGAAGGGGTCTTCCGGGAAGCATTGGAAGATGTAGAGATCGGTATTAAAGTCAACGGAGTGTGGATTAATAACATACGTTATGCTGATGACACAGTGCTCATCGCTGATAACATGCAAGACTTACAAAGACTGATCAACACGGTCGGTCAACATAGCAGATTGATCGGTCTAAACATAAACACTAAAAAGACGAAGTTTATGATAATAACAAGAAACCTGAATGCGTTTGAAGACTCACAGTTAACATTCAACGCAATGCGCATAGACAGAGTGAGCAAATTTAAATACTTGGGCATGTGGTTATCTGAAGACTGGACCTCTGATATTGAAATCAAGAGTCGCATTGAACAGGCCCGACAAGCATTCCTAGGACTGAGAAGAGTATTTAGTTGCTCGGACTTCGATCTTGGTCTGAGGTTGAGATTTTTAAAGTGCTATGTATGGTCGGTACTTCTCTACGGGATGGAAGGTTGGACCCTTAAAGTCAACAACATTAACAAATTAGAAGCGTTCGAGATGTGGCTATACCGCAGAATGCTCAAGATACCGTGGACTGCAAGAATAACAAACGTAGAAGTACTGTCCAGCATCAACAAAGAACGTGAACTCTTAACTACCATCAAAAAGAGAAAGACTGCATATCTGGGGCACGTCATGAGGAACAAAAAATATGAGTATTTACAGTTGTTGATCGAGGGTAAGATAGAAGGCCGTAGAGGAATAGTGGAACCACCTAGTGAAAACTCGCAATTATACCAAGAAAACCAAGCAGCACACGGCAGCACGGAGGCTAGAGAACCCAAACCGTACGTCACAACATGGCAAACACAACAATCACAGACGCTCTGGCTACTGCAAAGAAAGCAGCAATACCACTGTTTATTAGCCCACCTACATTCCATACTTGCAGATGCAAAGCCAATGATTTTATAAAATCATACGAAAGAACGGCAATAGCAAACGGATGGGATGATGCGTTAAAAATTGGATATTTTGAAACATTTTTGGACGGAGCAGCAAATCTATGGTTCCAGGAATACAAGGCAGCAAACCAAAATAATGGATGGGTGGAATTGCAAGCAGACTTTATCAGTGAATTCGAAGACAAATTATCAGACAGCACGTAAAAAGAGAGTGGAGGAAAGGAAGCAGTTAGAGAATGAAACAGTGATAAATTATTTGTACGAACTAAGGTACTTTATCACGACTACAAGGCAAACATGGACATAGAAGAGTTTTTAAGTATATCTAGCGAAGGGCTGACGGAAGACAATTATTATAACTTTTACTGGTTGACAAACCCCCCCAACATCCAAAACCATGAGCAAACAAACAATTATCGTCCTCTGAATACAAACAATCACAATCCTCAATATAACTATCGTCCTCCAAATAGAGACAATTACCAATTACAATATAATTATAATACGAATAAACAAAATATCCTCAGAAGGCAAGAAATGCCACAAAACCACAATAGCAACTTACAGAGGCTCCCAACATATACAAATAGTGGTAACCAAAATCATTATAAGTAGGCCTAACAGAAATAGCTATAATAACCAGAAGTGCTACACCTGCGGAAAATTGGGACACTTTGCAGCATCTTGCCGAAGAAATCACCCAAAAGGTAGCGGATGGCGAAATTAAGCACCCCAGTCATCCTAGCAGGAGGGGATAAGGAAAAGAAAGGCATACTTTGCATCACAGCAAAATTAAACAATAAAAATGTCACGGCAATAATAGATACTGGATCTCAAAACAACGTCATACAAAAAGACTGGACAACAGGCCTAAAACATAGAAATAGCAACACAATTCTCATAGGAGCAGGAGGGCATCGTATACAGGTAATAAGTGAAGTAACCACACCATTACAAATAGAAAACAAATTTAAGCTCCAGATAAAAGCGAAAGTAATCAACAGTGCACCCTACCCGATAATATTAGGCATGGAATTTCTAGAACATAACAAGGCAGTGATAAATATCCCACACAAACAAAGAACTGATAATCCAAAATAAATATAGATTCCCATTGAGATACGAATCAATGAATGGCACAGCATCGGGACTAACAACATCTGTACAAAAACATAAAAAGACCAGCAGGGATAAAAAAACAGGACAACAAATTCAAGTCATTTTTACAACAGCAAAACAACATACAATTAGATAGACTAGAATCCATACAGGAACAACATAGAAATTTACAGTGCCTCAACAAATATATTCCAACAGTATGGGGATTAACAGATATGAATAAAACAAAAAAGTATATAGCTAAAATACTTAAGCAAGAATTCCCAACCACAAATTGGAATAAAAATAACAAAATAGGAACAGTTTCAGTGACCAAAAATACAAAAGGCAAAACTGGTTTCTACCTCCACACTAGGAGCAACACAAATAGCAGGTCAACACTCGAAACATTATTTGAATGCCTCATAAAACTAAGGGAACTATTAAAATAAAAGGGAATTAATAAAATAGCCATACCTAGAAGAGGATGGGGCTTGGATATCTCAGAATATAATTCATTTAAAAAAATGTTGCACTACATATTCAAGTCAGACAATATGAATATTTTAATATGTAGAGACAAAAGACCAAGACAATCAGATCAGATAACAGGGCCATTTACAAACATTATGATACAGCAAATGCCTAGCATTTTTAAAATTAGAGCTAGAGAGAACTATGTCATCACAAAGGGAGAAACAAAAACATTAGATTTAGAAATCCCAGAATACCAAGAAATAGAAGGCCACTCAAATATTTTTAATTGTAAATACAACACAGACTGGTTAGCCACAAATCAATTATCAATTGAGGCAAATATATACACAAATGGAAAAAAATTGTTTATCCCAGTAACAGCAAAGTCAAATTACCTAGCTAAAATCTACAGGTGCACTACAATAGCAATGTTATAAGAAATACAAAAAGAAGATATCACATACAACTTACACCTCAGCGAAGATACAACAGACAAGAAAGAAATAATAACCATAGACGATCACCATCTAGATAACATCACATACAATAAAGGACGACTACAACTGGAAGAATTACTACTTGAATATAGGGACGTATTCGCAAAATCTCCAAAATACATGGGAAAAACAAACCTAACCGAACACGTAATTGAGCTAGAAGACAACAAACCACAGAAAATTCGCCCATACCGTGTGTCCCAAAAGAAAGAGACATAATAGACGAACAAATCCAAGAAATGCTAGAAAGCGAAATAATAAGACCATGCCACTCGCCCTGGGCAATCCCAGTTGTACTAGTAAAAGAGAAGGATGGCAATACTAGGTTCTGTGTAGACTATAGAAAATTAAACTCAGTCACGAAGGAATCAAATTTGCCTCTGCCCCAGATAGCCGATATACTAACCTCTCTAGGCAATTCTACCTGGTTTAGCACACTATTCTCTGGATACTGGCAGGTCCCAATACAGGAGGATTCGAAACAATATACCGCTTTTGTAGCACAGCACAGGTGCATACGAATTCAATGTGTTAAGTTTTGGACTATGTAATTCTCCAGCAACATTCCAAGAGTTGGCAGATCTAGTATTCAGTGACATGAAGTGGAAAGAAATATTCATATACCTGGACGATATAAAAATAATTTCAAAAACACTAGAAGAACACTTGTTAAACTTAAGAAAAGTCTTCAACGGATTACGTCAGGCAAATTTAACACTGAAACCAAGCAAATGCGAATACCTAAAGAAAGAGATAAAAATTTTGGGATTCTTGGTCAGTGACAAGGGTATATTACCTGACGAATCCAAGCTCACGTGCATCAGAAATTTTCCAATACCAAAAAAGGTCAAAGATATACAAAGCTTCTTATGACTCTGTAATTTCTACAGAAAATTCATTAAAAATTTTGCAATGATTGCACGTCCATTACACGATATGACAAAGAAAAGCCCGACATTTAAATGGGGACCAAAGCAAGGCGTAGCATTCGCAACATTAAAGGAAAAATTAATATCAGCACCTGTGTTACAACACTTTAATCCAAACAAAGGCACAATATTGCACACGGATGCAGCTACATGTGGAATCGGAGCCATACTATTACAGGAAGATGATAATAAAATTGCACACCCTGTAGCTTACATAAGCAGAAGTCTGTCCAAAAGTGGAAAAAATTATACAATCACAGAGCTAGAATTATTAGGCGCAGTATGGGCACTAAGCTACTTAAACCACTTGATATATGGTAAACCAGTAAAGATCATAACAGATCATCATGCTATCTGCTGGATAGACAGTATCAAAGAGAACAATAGGCGTCTAGCAAAATGGGCATTAAAGCTAGCAGAGTTTGACTATACTGTAGAATGTACAAAGGGATAAAGGGAACATCACACAAAGACGCAAACTGTATATTCAGACACCCAGTCCTACCTGCAGAAACACACGATCAAGGAGATAAGGACGAACTACCAACATTTGCACTAAGGAGCACAGAGATAGCCGCTTTCCAGGATAAGGACCCAGAAATAAAAGAATTAAAACAAGCCATCTTAGATCCCAATAATACAGACATTGCAATAGGCACAAGACGCAGAACAAAAAATTTTAGACTACAAAATGACACCCTGTACAAAGTAGATAACACCAATAAAGGATTGGAGAATGTTTTAGTCATGCCAAAATCCATGAGAAAACAAATAATGTGGGAAGTACACGCAACACCCACAGGGGGTCATCTAGGAGTCTATAAAGCTTTAGGAAAAATCAAAAACAGATTCTTCTGGATGGGTATGAGTAAGGACATAGAGAAATACATACATGGATGCCCAGACTCCTAGGCAAGAAAAGGATAACCCTACAGAAAACTCCGGGCTTTTTACAACCCATAAAAGTAGGAAACATCATGGATAAAATTGGCATTGATCTTTTAGGATCATTTAGGCGTAGCTCTCAGGGAAAAATAATGATTGTGGTAGCAACGGACTATGCATCAAGATATGCTATTACGGCAGCTTTACCAAGCGGCAAGGCGGGCCCGGTAGCAAAATTTATCTTAGAAAAAGTATTTTTGAGACACGGAGTTCCAAGGACTATTTTAAGTGACAGAGGCAAATCATTCCAGTCAGACATGGTACAAGAACTAGAACGGATTATGGGAGCACGTAGCCAGTACACAACTGCCTATCACCCTTGCTGCAACGGCCTTACAGAAAGGTTAAATAAAACAATGACCGACATGCTATCTTTATATTGTAATACTTAACAGACGGATTGGTGTAGCTATGTTCCATTTATCACATTCGCGTATAACACGGCCATACAGGACACAACGAAATTCAGCCCATTTATGTTAGTTTTTGCAAGGGAGCCAACGTTACCCTCTGAAGCGGTCCTGATGGACGCAGAAAAAGAGACAGACATTCTACAAATAAGAGAAAAGGCGCTGCGAATGAGAGCATTAGCAGTAGAAAATATAGACAAACGCCAAAATAGTGATAAAAAACGATTTCATAATAAACATAGGGAGGGAGATAGGAGATAAAGTAAAAATATTCATACCAGTAAGGAAAGTAGGGCGCAGCGAAATATTGCTTCTAAGGTGGTTTGAACCATATGAAATTTTGAGGAAATTAAATGAGGTAAACTACGAAGTTAGAAAGATAGGAAGTAAAAAGAAAGTAAAAGACACGGTTCACGTATGTAGGATGTTGCCGTATAATGATCCCTGGACTGAGACTTCACCAATTATTGATGAGGAAGCCGAAAAAGAGGATAATAATCAAGAGGACACAGAGGACGATGGTACAGAGGATACGGAAGATACGGATATACAGTCAGTTATACAAGAGGCAGAAAAAGAAAAATGTGAGAAGGATAATGGGCAACAAAACAATAATGAAACTAAGAGTAGTACAAGTATAGTTGAGAAAAAGGAGAATGACTTCGAAGGAAGACTAGTAGCAATTTTGGGGAAAAGCACTAATAAAATTGAGAGTAATGAAAGTATAGACGAGAAAGAAGACGAGGACTTCGAAGGATGACTGTTAGCGATTTTAGGGAAAAAATAATGACAGTGCACAAAGTATCTATAAACCCAGGTGTCAATGATAAATACCTTATATATTAGGGAAAATCATAATAAGACAGTTAGGAGTGAGAAAAAGTTGCATAGAGCATATAGAAAAATATAAGATACATTTAAAATGGAAGCTATATGTTCTTAAAGTAGAAAAAAAGAGTACATAGATATTAGAATGGAAAATAGAGTACATATATATTGTATTTACTTAGAATAGAAAATAAAGCACATAGAAAAATATTAGAGGCACTTAGAGAAGCAAATAGAGATATATTAGAAAAATGGAACTAGAATTTGGAACAGAAGTGTTATTGACAACTATCTAAGATACTATAGAAAAAGTCATAATAAAAACATGAAGGCGTCCAAATAGATGATATAGAAAGTTAATATAGAGAAAAATGAAACTAGAAACGTTTAGTTAATATATGTGAATAATAAAGTATAAATGGAGAAATGAAACTAGTAAAGTTATAATGGGAACGCAATTGTTTTCGATTAATACCGTACAGGGAAAGTCATAGAAAAACATGTGAGCGTTTCAAGTAAGGAGAAACTAGGAGAAATAAGTAAAAGAAGTTTAAGGGGAAACTAGGTAGAAGACGAGCTAATGAGAAAACATATGGGCATAGGCTATATGTAAAACGGACTTAGGTAGTGATGAATATCTTATCGAGAAAAACACTTAAGGGCCACGGAGCCTTGAAAGTTTAGAATATGAACATGAAAACTAGCTGATAGATTAAGAAATATACTATTAAAAATGGGATATAAATAGTGTAAAATAATGCATACATAAACGCCTAATACATATAGGATATGAGATATAAACATATGGCAAACAGTAATATATTATAGACATAATAAATGCATCACAGACATATAATATACATACCAAGACTCTACACAAGCGCAACAGGTTCCGGAGCCTCGAACGCCATGTATTAGAGAATAAAGGCAGCGTCACGATGTCCAAAGAAAAAAAGGGGCTTAGAAAGAAAAAATGTTGTAAAATAATGCATGGAAAGAAATAAAGGCAGGAAACGCCATCCACACAAAATGTGCATATAATAAAATTAAGACTCAGATAAGGAACAATTAAAAAGTTATCTATATGATAATATTAAATGGGAAAAAATAGAAAGATACATAAGGAAAAAATACCCTTCTTAGACTCAATATTCTGTTACATGACTCTATTAGTGCTAATACACCACTGCTACAGCCAAGAAGTAGAGGTCTCAGCAGAGGCCACATGGAAACTCCTCCCTGAAACTATCTCCTACGAGGGAAGTATCCTTCTAACATACAAACTACCTTGGGTAGAAGAATTAATAAACATTCCAACCTCAATAAGAGGAAAATGGCTAGACAAAGAAAAGGACGAATGCAGAATCTTAAAATTTATGGAAGGAATATCAACAGCGTTAGAAATGGAAATAGATGATTTAATGGACTATTATAAGATAACTCACCTAAAGGAAACTGCAAGATCCAAACGGGCCATATCCTTATCATTTATCGCCGATGGATTGAACTGGTGTTGCCGGGTAGCAACATAACAAAAGTTAGATTGAATGGTCATGGACGAAGATACGTTAAGGCAGCGGCTGGACAGGAAGTAATACACGCTTGCAGACAGCACCAAATTCCCATAGCGATCCTGAAGCCATCCATCCTGCGAGAAGATCTCAAAAGTCTCGCCAA
>JAEQML010060899.1:0-26482 GCA_016904865.1 Pissodes strobi | reverse complement strand
TTGGTTAGTTTGGGTTAGTCGTCGATTCAACTTTCGGTTAGTTTCACATATTCTCAACTTATTTTAGTCATTTGAAGCGGTTCCGATACGTTATAATCAATTTTAATATATTTGGTTAGTTTGGGTTAGCCGTTCAATCAACTTTCGGTGTTTCACTTAGTCTCAACTTATTTTAATCATTTGTTCCGATAGGTTATAATCAATTTTAATATACTTGGATAGTTTAGGTTAGTCGTCAACTTTGGGTTAGTTTCACTTAGTCTCAACTTATTTTACTTATTTGAGATGGTTCCGATACGCTATAAACAATTTTAATAGATTTGGTTAGTTTGGGTTAGTCGTCCAACCAACGATACGAAAATTTCGTAACGTGAGACGAAAACATTAACCATGTCGTGATGCGACCTTGAAAGATCACTCTCATGAAATCAAAGAAGTATTCACTTCAAAAAGGTTAGAACGCGACAAATCAGTAAATTCTGAGTTAAATCGTTAAATCCTAAAAGATTACTATTCATAATACGTTTCTAAAAAAGTAAATAATAAACATATTATTTTATCCGTGTATAGAATTTCTTTTCCCTTCATTACATTTCTCTTAGTGTATTAAACCGGTCATCTGTCACATATGACAAATTGAACTTGGCTCTCCAACTTCAAAGGTGCCGACGGCTTTTGTCGGTTCTCTGCGGTTGTTATTCTCGGCTTTGGAGTCGGCTCTGGTGAGGCCTCTATGTAAAGGTGGGAATATCGAGGATCCATCTTGTTATCGCCCTATTTCGCTTCTTCCAACATTGTCTAAAAAAGTACAAAAAGTGTAAAGTTTAGAATGATGGATTTACTTCAAAAACATTATTTGTTGAACGTTAAGCAATTTGAATTTTGTAATAATAAAAACACATGATATGCAATGTTTAACTTTCTGGAGGGACTGCATATGGGACTAGATCAAGAGGGGGGGGGGGGCTGCGGCAGGGGTTTTACAATTTTTCGAAGGCTTTTAACTGTGTCGACCAAGGAATACTGCTCCAGAGACTTTCCTATTATGGGTTTAGGGGTGTTGCCTTGAGCTGGCTACAGTCGTATTTAACAGATACAAGAGAATTTGTTAAAGGTCTAATTGGTTTTTCATCAGGTCAAAGCATTAGGCACGGGGTTCTGCACGGCTCAGTGCTTTATATACATTAACGATCTGGCTTCCATTGGCATTGATGGAGTCTTTACATTATTTGCTGATGATACGTTAATATTGTGGCTGGAAACATATATTAACATTTTGACGGATACAATTGATCATGGTATTAATGCGATAATGAAGTGCTGCAACAGTTAATTAAATTAGAACTAGAACAAACTATTCATAATTTTAGCCTCAAACAACATATTTCTTGTTCTACACGAATCACTGATACGTCTAACGCCCTAATAGACCTTGCTATATCTAATTTAGAAGATTTAGTTTTAAGTGACGACTCTATTGAAATTTCAAGTGCTATCAGTGATCACAATCTAATATACGTTTCGTTCAACTTGCCTAGTGCCAAATTATATACCAAAAATCTATGGGTTCGAAAATATCGCCAAATAGATTTACCTGCCTTTGAACATGATGCATTACAAATGGGTTGGGAAAGAATTTACTACAAACAGGATATAAATGATAAATTAGACATTTTTAATTCAAATATACTTACACTAATTAATAAACTCGCACCTCGGCAAAATATCAAAATTAAAGAAAGGCCATTTACCCCATGGATAACTGATAACATCAAACTTTTAATAAAACTTAGAGATAAAGCTCACCGAAATTATAAAAAGAATAGAACGGAACCTAAGCACCAATACTATCGCGAACTCCGAAACTTCACAAAACATGCTATAATAAGGGAAAAAATTGCGTATTTTGGAGAGATGACTGAAAAACACCGGGATTTTTGGCATAAAGCAAGGAAACTGAATTTGGCAAAGAGCAACTCGAATAAGGAGCTCCCGTTACATTTATCAAATGCATCAGAAATTGGCAATCATTTTTACAAGGGCAATATTTCCACTATGACAACATCTAAAGAGAAGATCTCGTTTTATGAAAATCATATACACAATAATGTAACTACAGCCTTCTCGTTTAATTTAATAACTAGACAAGGGATTTTAGATATCGTCAAGAAAATAAGAACAAAGGCTACAGGGATTGACGGAATCTCTATAAAAGATTTAGAGCTCTGTCTGTTTTACTGCATCGATTCTCATACCAATATAATTAACTCGTGCATTTTAGAGGGAGTTTATCCGTCAATTTGGAAAAATGCCATAATTAAACCGATTCCTAAAAATAACAATCCGCTCGAATACAAAGATCTAAGACCTATCAGTATACTACCGACTGTGTCCAAAATTATCGAAAAACATCTCTACGAAGTAATATCAACCTATGCAGAAACTTCAAACTTAATTCCAAACTCTCAGTCGGGATTTAGAAAGAACTACAGCACCTCTACATGTCTCATAAATATTCTCAATAACATAAGGTATAATCATCTACAGGACTCGCGCTTTTAGACTTCAGCAGTGCGTTTGATACGGTCGATCATGAACTCTTACTAGCTAAACTTTCTTTTTATGGGTTTTCTCGGTTGACAATAAGATTTTTTGATAGTTTTTTTCAACAGAGAGGGTGCCAGGTGAGAATTGTGAGGAGGGATCAGTGTAGTCAGGGAGATCTTGTAGATATCAACATGGGAGTTCCACAGGGATCTGTACTCTCTCCGTTATTGTTTTCATTGTATGTTGCCGACATGAGAGAGATGTAGGTCACTCAACCTTACAGCAATATGCGGATGACACCCAAATATATGTGCCAATAAGAACTGATAACTTAATTACTAGTCAAGACCAACTTAATTTAGATTTAAGGAACATTTCACTTTATGCACCTCCACTAAATTCCTCAAAGACGCAAGTCTATATTTTTAGCTCTAACTCACAAACCAGGAGCCACTTGTTGTACAACTTTTCGGTCACGTTGGATAATGATTTGGTTTCTGTCAAGGAAGAGGCAAAGAGTTTGGGTGTTATATTTGATAGTTCACTTCTGTTTGAGACTCATATATCTGTGAAAATTAGATCGGCATATGCAAGACTTCATAACCTAAAACAATTCATTATACCAAAGACAAAATATTTGCTATGTAATTCTCTTATTTTGTCCCTGTTTGACTATGCAGATTCGGTGTATGGTGATTCACTTTCCGCTAATACCAGTCGAAAAATACGAAAAGTACAAAACTCATGTATGAGATTCTCCTATAATATTCCTTTTCGAAGCCACATTACACCATTTTTAAGCGATAACAACATACTTAGTATGAAAAATAGGCGCAAATATCACATGTATTTACTTATACATAGGCTAATGATGACTCTGCTTTGGACCGTCTTACAGAGCAGACTGGATTTCGCGGGGTCTCCAGTTACCTGAGCCCGCACGCGACTTTAGACCGTATTTCGTGGTACTTAAGCTCGACAAGCCTAAATCATCTTCCAAAGGTGTATTTTTCATGGTTGTACACAAACCCTAGTAAACAACTAGAAATCTTAAAATTTTGCAGTTTCCGGGGACGGATCCCCGGCCATTGACCGAAATGTCTGAGACGGGAGACGATCTCTCCGAGATCTCTCCGGACGATTCTGACCTAAGCGATCGTGCGAAGACGCTCAAATAAATTAATAAGCTGGTAAAAAACCTGCAGGAATTCCCTAGATGCCTCGAATGCCGGCACTGGCTTTCGGTTCTTCTAAATGAAAATGCGGCTCATAACGAGCTTGAAGAAGCATTCTTCAGGGGGCTAGATCATATAGCCGAAACACATCCCAAGAGGATCAAGAACCGAAAAAATGAAGTAAAATCGAAGATTGACTGCGGCCAAAAGAGCAAAAGGGCCCCGTCAGCAACACCCAGTAACGATCAATCAACGAAACCTAAAAGTGATACGTCACCTGTATACAAGAAAAATCGATCAGGTGAGATTTCTGAAAGCGAGCAAAAAAGCGCACAAAAAATGCAGTTGGTTACCTTCCACCGACCTTGACCACAACGAACCTGGAAACTGCGTCGTTAGACAGTAGAGCTACACCAGATGACGTACCGCCGGCAGACAACGTGACTCCGCCCACTGAGGCAAAGTCGACTCCTCCCCTGACTTCTGTGCTCCTGACAGTAGACCCTGCTTCGAAGGGCGCAACCCCTAAAAAGGACCCCTTTAAGGTGCCCTTTAAGACCTTAAAGTTTAGAAAGAACATAAAGGAAGTAGAACTAGATATGGGAGGCATCAAAACGAGGAATCGCTTTGAGCTACTCTCCGATACAGAAGAAGATAGCATCATGGATGTCTCACTCGAGAAGAATATCCCAACTCAGCAGACTCCTAGGCCTAGACGAGTTCAGCCTAGACCTAAAAGCACGCTAAAAACTAAGCCTGCACCGCCGCCACCCATAGTTATCAAGGGTGGTGTTAAAAGCCACCAGGAATTCCTGGCCAACTTGAGAGCGGCCAATGTACGTGATTTCAAAGTCAAATACACCAAAAATTCGATAATAGTTTGGTGTACCGAGACCAAAGATTGGGCGAACCAAAAACGCATCTTCGAAAACGAGAACATGGAATTCCACTCTTACGCGGATAAGCTAACCAAAACCCACGCCTTTGTACTGCGGGGCTTGGATAGCGGGATCTTACCGCAAGAGGTGAAAAACGCCCTCATTGATGAATACGAACTGAAAATTAAAGAAGTCTATCAAATGCGTAAAACAAGATCGCCGCTATTCCTAGTGGTTACAGAAGGAAATATTACACTCAAATATTTGAACCAGCACTGCAAACATCTAATGAGTGTAGTTATCAGTTGGGCATACAGAACTAACGATAAATTAATTACTCAATGTAAGAGATGCCAGGGACATGGCCATGCTCTCACATATTGTCAGCGGGCTTGGCGCTGCTCAAAATGCGCGGGCGGCCACCAGATAACTGAATGTAATGTAGATGCCATAAGATGCGCAAATTGCAATGGAGAACACCGATCAACCGATCCGGAGTGCCCGGTGTACTTGTTTAAAGCCTCGCAGCTGACTCGTCCGAGTCAACAACCTAACCAGCAGCGAAACTTCAAACCAGCGCCCCTTCCTGAGAGACCAGCGTGGCAAAAGCAGCGAGCAGCAACAACCGGTAGAGACTTTAACAGAAATTTCCCCCCTCTAAGGACCCAGAGCAAAAAGAGTGGAAATGATAGTGAAAACGTGCAGGTGCGCGACAATGCCCGTGTGAATACTGATAGAAATGTAAATACTGATAGTAATGTCAGTAATAACGAATCTAGGCCAATATTAGATAACCCTATAGTCAATTCATTCACTAGATTGCAAACAGTAACAGATAAAATAAATTCACTTACTTGAATTCGGGGGGAGGAGCTTCCTCCGCTAAACATGCAAACCGGAGAGTGGGAACGCCCACCTTTGGCCTATTGTAAATATGTAAATAGTATATAAATGTTGTGTTTGTCATTCCAAAGCAGGGTTTTTGATTCTCTTTTCCCTGCAGATAGTACTCACCTTTTAACATGAACTCAAGACTGCTCAGTCATCCTGTGGGTAACGAATATGCAAGACGTTTGAAGGGTATGCGCAAGTAAACTGATATATTGGCCTGGATTAACGATTACTCCTAGCTTAGGCCGAGTCCCTTGCTGTGCAGGGTTAACGCCGTAGCGGGTGAAGCACTGGCTTCAACTAAACCCGACGGTAAGATAGGTACTGTAGCTGGTAGTTAGTTAAGGAACTAATGTAACTTGTAAAGAAATAAATATGCTTATGCTTATGCTAATGAAAAGTGGCCAACCACCATACTTAAGAGAACTTTTTATTCCCTTTCCACATAGCCATAACACTCGAAATAATAATATTTTTCAAATACCACCTCATAGAACGGCAAATTATCGAAAGTCTTTTCTTTTTGTCGCCACATCGTTATGGAATAATATACCTAACAACATGAAAGTTGCAGAAACTAATGTTTTTAGAGCATATATTAAAACCTATTTAATGGATTCACAAACTAATGCTTGAATGCTACTTTTCCAGTGACCTTAATAAAATTGTTAATTATGATGAATTGATATATAATATGTTCGGTTGTTCTTTACTTGTTGTACTATATTTTTGCTTTTTTTTTACTAAGTATATTTCTTGGTCGAATTTTCAGTTTCATTTCCTAATGTCTCTGTTTTCCATGTATTGCGCTCTCTGATTGCATTATGGATCGTATACTTCACATTCTACTTTAGCATTTATCAGTAGTGTAAGTTATTACTTAATGTAAGTTAGTTTTAAGTTCAGGTTTATTCCACAGTGGCCTTCATTTATGGAGCCAGTGTAATCGGTTTGCATAATCGCGGAATGATCCTTTTTGTCATTGTTGTACTTTTATTTTTATTTTTTTTTATACTAATAGTTTAAGTAAAGCTTATTGTACACAATGCCAAATAAAAGTATTTTGAATTTGAATTTGAATTGAACAGGAACAGGTTGATATTCAATATTGAAAATATTAGTATTTTGATTTTTAAGTGTTCGGTATTACGTAGATATACCTTCTAAATTGAGTCCCAATAAGTAATAAAAATAGTTATAGGATTTTAGGACTGTTTATTGATACTAAATTGAAATTTAAGGATCATATAGAGATCATGCGAAAAAGCACATCCCAGGAAGCGAACTTGAGGTCTGTCTTCCGTAAGCTTATCCACAGACGTCATTATCGCGTTCTGTATCAGCCTAGTTTGATTCTAATCCAATGACACAGCCGGCGAATCAATGTGGACTATTCCAACTCTAATACCCCGCAGTGCCGCCCCATGCAGGATAAGCCAGGTGCGGTTGTTCCAGCCTGGTGCTTATTTGCCTGCTGTTCAGGCGTGCTGCCATCAGATCGTGTGCGTTTTCCGCCCTTCGCTGGTGCTGGTGAGGAGGGGTCTTCCTGCTCCCGAATAGTGGGCAGTTATCTTTGCCCACATCCCCGGTTAAGTTTTTCCTTGTCCCCTTTTTTTCTTTCAAGAGCCTCTTTTAAACTTGCGGGGTAGTCTAACCCCTGTTGAAGGAATCCTCTGAGACGTTTTTTCGTCGACATGTGTAGCCTCCTTCTCCTGACTAGCTAGGAAAAGAGTCAACCACAGTAGAGCCTTGCATTGCTGTGGAGGGGCAAAAAAGTACTTCAGAATGAAGGCACGTTCGAGACATCATAATCATGATGCCATTCAGTCATAGGCATGTATGCTGCACTGTGACAGGAATGCACGGTAGTCCATTTCTTAATTATTTTCTTCTTTTACTTTAGACCGATATTTTTTATAATTTTCCTTTTATATATCGATTTTAGTATAAACGTAGTTCATTAAAATTATTTGCTTTTTAATTCTTAACAGAATCTTAAATCTATATCATGCTGAACTTTTATAGTAGCAATAGAATAGACCAATATCTATTATTCCTATATTTAGTAAAATCTTTGAAAATATCATAAAAAACAAATCTGTGAATATCTGAACACACATAGTTTATTTAATCCTAGTCAGTTCGGTTTTAGGAGCAATGATTCTTATCCAGCGCCTCTGCATTGTCAACGACAGCAGCAATTAATTTAACAAAGTATATCCAAGAATGTTTTGAAAGAAAGTTGTTTGTGAGAGCTTCTATCTATGACCTAACTAAAGCCTTTGATTGTGTTTCTCATGGGCTGCTTGTCAAGAAACGACATAAATATAATTTTCTGAAAGACAGTGTATTGCTTATTGTGTCATACTTGTCAAATCGTACACAAAATGTGGACTTCAATGGAGCAGGGTCGGGTCGGGGACCTGTGACATGGAGTGCCACAGGGCTCTGTCCTTGGCCCGATCTTGTTTCTTTTGTACATAAATGACATACGCGCTTGTACTACAAGCCCTAGTACGAGCATAATTCTGTGTGCTGATGACACTACAGCACTTGAAAAATCTCATGATCTAATTCTTCTTGACGAGCGGACCGCGAGAGCGCGATGTGAGGTACAGCAATGGTTTGTTGCAAACAAGCTATGCATTAACGTAACCAAAACACAAACATTAGATTTCTCACTAAGACCTTTAGAAACCAATAAAGATTCAGTAAAATTCCTTGGTGTGTGCCGTGATCATGGACTGACATGGGAGAATCATGCAGAGTATTTAGCTAATATTCTAACCAAAAACACCTACTTAATTCGTAATCTGAAAACCCTAGTATCTGGAGATGTTCTAATTAATACTTACTATAGACACATTCATTCCCGTCTTACCGATATATGCTGTTCTTTGCTGGGGACACTCTTCCCATGCAGCTAAGGCTTTTGCAATGCAGAGGCGCTGGATAAGAATCATTGGTGGATTAAAGTAAAGTGAAGCGAGAAACGAGTGCAAGCGTGTGATCGACGAAACTAAGGACAAACACAATCAAAGGATCGGGAATAAACTTTTGCAATGCCCCAGTGGCTCCAGGAATTTCTGGTCGGTAGCAAAGGCAGTAACTAACAACTTTACAAAAACGTCTCTCCCACCTTTGACGGACGAGCGTGGCATCACGGCGACTACAGCCAAGGAAAAAGCAAACATGCTCGCCAAAATGTTTTCATCGCACTCTACCTTAGACGTGCCCCAAGGCAAGACTCTCCCCACTATACCGAACATCAACACCACCATGGCAGAAGTCAAGTTTTCTCATCGTGATATTCGCAAAATCCTTAAAGAACTAGATACGCAAAAGGCATCAGGACCGGACGGAATACCTGCCATCGTGCTAAAGAACTGCGCCAACGAACTAACACCTGTTTTTTCCAGGCTTTTTTCTCTTTCTTACAGAAAAGGGATTTACCCATCCTCTTGGAAAGTCGCTCGAGTGCAACCTGTTCCAAAAAAAGGCAAGAAAACCACGCCCTCAAACTATCGCCCAATTGCCTTGCTTCCAATAATCTCCAAAGTCATGGAACGTGTAGTCAACCAGCAACTACTCAAGTACCTCGAGAACAACAGAATAATCAGCGATAATCAATACGGCTTTCGCAAAGAGAGATCGACAGGAGATATATTGGCCTATGTCACTCATATATGGAGTAGGGCAATTGAAAACAACGGAGAGTCTCGAGCGATTGCGTTGGATATTTCAAAGGCATTCGACAGAGTTTGGCATGACGGACTGCTCAACAAACTGCCGTCCTTGGGACTGCCCGCCTCTCTCTGCAGCTGGCTGGCCAGTTTCCTTAAGAACCGATCCCTACATGTTGCAGTCGATGGACACATCTCGGACACATTCACCATCAACGCGGGCGTGCCTCAGGGCGCAATACTTTCACCAACTCTGTTCCTCATCTATATTAATGACCTGCTGATCGAAACGAATAATCCTGTTTACAGTTTTGCAGATGACAGTACCCTTGTCTCCCACTTTAGATCAGAACAACCCTTACCAGCGACTGAGACTCATCACCGCAGACAGGAGCAGATTACAGCAATTAATCAAGACCTGGAGAAAGTTCAAACTTGGGGCGACCGAAATTTGGTCCAGTTCAATGCAGCAAAGACCCAAGCAGCAACGTTTACTAAGAGGGCCAATACAGCGGGCCCTGACATCATTATGGCAGGATCGACCATTCCTTCATCCTCGTCAATCGGGCTGCTGGGTGTCTCGGTCAACAGCAATATGTCATGGCATGACCATGTTGCTAACATCGCAAAATCAGCCTCCCAGAAGCTTGGTGCGCTATTTCGCAACAAGAAACTCTATACACCGTAGCAGTTGCTCTTGCTGTACAAAGCGCAAATAAGACCGTGCTTAGAATATTGCTCACATATTTGGGGTGCCGCACCAAAGCATACCCTAAAGCTGTTGGATTCCATTCAGAAGAGGGCTGTGCGTCTCGTCGGCGATCCGGAGTTGACCCGGAATCTGGATAGTCTGGAACATCGCAGACATGTGGCCGAGATGTCTCTGTTTTACAGATACTTTCACGGCAGATGTTCCCAGGATTTGGCCCGCATAATCCCGCCCCTGGCAACTCCTGTCAGGCAGTCCCGACAGACGGCAGGAGCGCACCAGTTCGTCGTACAACTAGAAACACCTAGAACATCGCTTTACCAGAACTCCTTTGTCTGGCGCACTGCATCACTGTGGAACTCACTTCCAGGACATCTGTTTCCCACTAATTACAACCTACAAATATTCAAGAACCGTGTCAATCAACATCTTCGCACACACACCGCTCGTCGAGCGCCATAGGTGTGTGTGCCACTGCCATGCATAAAAAAAAAAAAAAAAAAATAGGGAATGTTGTAGACATGCCTTTATTTCCCTTGAAATTTTGCCTCTACCCTGCATATATATACTGACTTGTCTAATGTATGTAAAAAGCAAACAAAGTAATTATCCACGAAATTGTGACTATCATGGCTACAACACCAGAACTAAAGATTACTTCGTAAGAAAATACAGCAGAACTGCCAGAGCCAGGGATGGGACGAGCCATTACGGATTAAAATTTTTTAATGCTTTGCCTAATGAACTAAAATCACTTAACTCTAAACACTTTAGGCACAAAATCCAAACATATTTAAAACAGAAAGTCTTTTACAGTTTGGAGGAGTTTCTAGGAGACAATTTTGAAAAATTGTGAAGTGAGCTAGAATCTGTTTTCTGAAGTTGAGTACCAAAACTCATTAATAATTATATTTTAATTTTATTAAATATTTTAATTTGTATTGTACTTGTGAAATGTTTTAATTGTGTGAAACATTTTAATCATATTTTAATATGCAATTTTATCAAAAATTTAATTTTATATTTATCGTGGCTACACTTACTTATTGCCTGTTATTACAAATTATAGTTAAGAATAGGAACAATTAGAGACTATTTATTTCCACGTGTGAAAATATTTTGTCTGTACATCTTCAAAAAATAAAGTAAAGTAAAGTATGACGTCACTTTTATAATACATCCGGTTAATTACAGCCTGTTACTATGCCAACAGAAGACGTCATATTATATAGCCTAAGACTCAGCACCATAAATTAATAAAATCGATTGGTACGTTTTAAAAAATTTTAGGAAAAAACTATTTTTTTTTTATCTTTGACACCCTCTGCAGGCTAAATGAAGCAATTTTGGATATAGGTAAGTTCGCTTAAATCGACCTATTATGATGTCAGGCGTCTGTCATTAAACATTGTACACGTATTTTCCGGACACCCTGTATAATAATAACCTATCATCTAAACACAAAATAGTTGATATTGTTCGTATAGGTATTTTGTTGTAATAAAATGTTTATCCTAAATAGTACATCATGTTTTTACATCATTTTAATACCATGACGATATAGATTAACCTAAAGTTCGTTTAATCTATAAGAAAGTCTACTGTTTCTTTAGTGCTCGTAAATTTATTCTTTTTTAGTTTATTATAATTAATTGAATTCAAATTCAGTTTTCATATCAAAACATAACAAATTCATAGATACATTCGGCACTGCGTTCTTAAGCATTTATCATTCGGCCTTTATTTTTCGAGCTATCATAGTCTTGATCTTCTGTAAATCACCCTAAATAATTTCGATATTTTGTAATCGACATCGACATTTTGTTTCTCGCCCTCTTTTATTTTGAGCTTTTGTGCTCCGATTTTTTTTTCGCCTACCCACACAGTTACATCAAACATCATCAAGAGACGAACCATATTTATACACAATAACAACACAAGTATTGGGGCAATCTGTAAATAAAATAACATTAAAATTTAGAATACCGTTCAATGAATAAGTTAAATTTGGTCCGCCCCTGGTTTTGAAAACATTTGGTACAACCCCGAAATAGCGCAAAACAGCTGTCGCACCTGGTCGCACATTTTTTTCCGAGTGTCCAAAAATAATTACCAAAGTCCTTTTTCTCTTTCTTATTTATTGTTAGAGGCTGTTTCCATGCTGAACGAAATATATCTAATTACCGAAGTCAAAATAAGTAGCGTCCCTCCGAATTACAGAAACCCTGTTTCAAAATTTTACTGTTGATTCGTTTCATTGGGTTGGTATCACGTATAATTTTATTTTAGACTTGGATCGGCCTTAGGAAAACGGAAATTGATACAGTCAAAATATCTAAGAAATCTTAGGACTTCGAACTTTTATAGGGTATCTACGTAATTGTGGTCTTTTTCAAAAAATAATAAAGATGTCATGAGTTCCCTTGGAGGCCAACTGGAAATGTTATAAACAAAACTTGAAAAAATCGCTCACTTAAGATTTGCGGGGGAAAAATAAGAATTTTGATAATTTTGAAAGATACAAAAAAAATGGTTTGCATTAATAATTTCCCTAATTTCGATATACTGACATTTTCTTAGATCGGTATTCGATATTTGATTACCACTATCGCCCAGTTCTGGTATATCTGAAGATACGTGATATGTGAATACGCGAACATGCGCAATAAGTAAAACGCAGAGTAATAGTTAAAAATAGGATGCAAAAGTGATAACTCTTTAAATTAAAATATTTCTATTATTTTTGAAATTAGAAAAAAAAATATACTTTCCATTTAAAAAGTTATCTGTATCACCCATAATATCTGAGAAGATATTATCTATACTAACTGTTTCTGTTCTATTTGACTTAAATGATATAATTAGAGAGCTATCTCCAAATCCAATACTTTTGAAAATTACCAGCAGAATATCATGATATACTAAATCAAATGATTTTGTGTAACCAAGAAACATAGTATTTAAAAAGTTATCTGGATCACCCATATGATCTGAGAAGATATTATCTATAATAACTATTTAAGTTCTATATGTGATAAATGACTTGATTAGAGAAAAGAAGCTACCTCAAATCCAATATATTTAAAAGTTCCCAGCAGGATATCATGATTTATTAAATCAAATGCATTTGTGTTATGAAGTAACATAGTGTTTTCCATTTAAAAAATTATCTGGATCACCCATAACATCTGAGAATATAATATCTATATTAACTGTGTTCTATATGAGATACGTGATTTGATTAAAGAAAAGGAGCTATCAAAATTACCAGCAGGCTGTCATGATTTATTAAATTAAATGCTTTTGTCTGATTAAGTTACATAGTACTTTCCATTTAAAGAGTTATCTGGATAACCCATAATATCTGAGAAGATATCTTCTATAATAGCTGTTTGTGTTGTATTTGAGATAAATGATTTGGTTAGAGAAAAGGAGCTTTTTCAAATTCAATGCATTTAAAAATTGCCAGCAGGATATCATGATTTATTAAATAAAATCCTTTTTTGTAAATAGGTAACACAGTAGATATCTTCTATAATAACTGTCTGTGTCCTATTTGAGATAAATAATTTGATTAGAGAAAAGGAGCTATCCCCAAATTCAATGCATGCCACAACTACTATCAGAATATCATGATTTATTAAATCAAATGCTTTTATGTAATCAAGTATTGCTGCCCTACCACTGTGCAAAGCTTTATAGGATTTTTATAGGAATCAGTCTCAAGAATAATTCAATTTATTTTGCTGGTATTTCTTGACCTGGCATAATTGGGCATTAGAGAGATTCTGTAATACATAATATGTTTAGGGATATGAATATATTATTATAAACATTCATTCTGTTATTTTATTTTTATTTCTCCTTTAGGAATAGGAAACTGTTATAATTTTAAATTTAATTTTATTTATGTTCATGAGTTTTTCATTATCTTCAATAAATAGGAAACGCAAAAAAGCATTATTTTTTCAGACATACCTTGTACAGGGTGGGTTTGCTTGTGAACAAGCTATATAGAAATCTATGAGGGGCCGACAAAAAGTTGGTTTGGGTTTTTGGATGTACCTAAAAGAATAGAATGACTATTTTGATTTTCAGAAAATTTAATTTTTCAAAAAATCTTAATTGCATTTTTTTACTTTGGAAGTTGTATCCCTTAAACAGATTGCCAACTCTAATTCATTTTAGCATCAATTTTAGTGCAGCTAATCAGTTGTTTTCTTGGTGCGCCCTTTATGGGCAGAATTCAAACCTGATGCACGTCGGGATGGTATAATAAAAATTTATTGGGATTTTGATAAATCAACCCTAAACATTTTTTTAATTTATTTGTTGTAAAATATTGGTGCTTAACACAAAATCTTCAATTGCTGAATAAATCATGTCTCAAAATACAAACAAACTAAGTATTTAAATAAATAAATGATGATTTAAGGAAAGTAAATTCAACATAAAAAGAACCAGAACATGTGTTTAGAATTAATAACTATTTATTTAAGGTACGTATGCTATAAATGGGAAAAGAAATATTCTTGTTTAAGACAAAATAGAATGCTCAATTGCTGAATAAATATTGTCTCAAAATGCAAGCAAACTAAATATTTAAATAAATAAATGATTATTTAAGGTAAGTAAATTCAACATAAAAAGAACCAGAATATGTGTTTAGAATTATTAAATATTTATTTAAGTCACGTATACTAAAATAGGAAATGAAATAGTGTGGTTTAAGACAAAATAGTATGTTCAATTGATGAATAAACCTTGTCTCAAAATACAAACACACTAAGTATTTAAATAAATAAATGATTATTTAAGGTAAGTAACTTCAACATTAAAAGAACCAGAATATGTGTTTAGAATAAATAAATATTTATTTAAGGTACGTATACTAAAAATGGGAAAGAAATATTGTTGTTTAAGACAAGATAGTATGCTCAATAATTGCTGAATAAATCTTGGCTTAAAAAACCCTAAGTATTTAAATAAATAAATGATTATTTAAGGTAAGTAACTTCAACATAAAAAGTACCAGAATATGTGTTTAAAATTAATAAATATTTATTTAAGACACGTATACTATAAATAGGAAAAGAAATAGTGTTGTTTAAGACAAAATAGTATGTTCAATTGATGAATAATTTTTGTCTTAAAAATACAAACAAAATATTTAAATGAATAGAAGATTAATTAAGGTAAGTAAATTCAACATAAAAGGAACCAGAATATATATCTAGAATTAATAAATGTTTATTTAAGATACGTATACTATAAATGGGAAAGAAATATGTGGTTTAAGACAAGATAGTATGGTCAATTGGCGAATAAATCGTGTTTCGAAATACAAACAAACTAAGTATTTAAATAAATAATTGATTATTTAGGGTAAGTAAATTCAACATAAAAAAACCAGAATATGTGTTCAGAATTAATAAATATTTATTTAAAATACGTATACTATAAATGGGGAAAGAGACTATGTTGTTTAAGAGAAAATAGTATTTCCAACTGCTGAATAAATCTGGTCTCAAAATACAAACACACTAAGTATTTAAATAAATAAATGATTATTTAAAGTAAGTAAGTTCAGCATAAAAAGAACCAGAATATGTGTTTAGAATTAATACCTAATTATTTAAGGTATGTATACTATAAATCCGAAAATAAATAGTGTTGTTTAAGATAAAATAGAATGTTCAATTGCTGAATAAATCTTGTCTCAAAATACAAACAAACTAAGTATTTAAATAAATAAATGATTATTTAAGGTAAGTAAATTTAACATAAAAAGAACCAGAATATGTGTTTAGAAATACATATTTATTTAAAGTACGCATATTATAAATGGGAAAAGAAACAAATGCTTTGTTGCGACAAATAAAGTATTTTTTGCTTAGTTATTTTACGATTTTAATCTAAATATGTAAGTAATTTTTGTGAAAAAAACTGTGTATCTGTAATCTATATTAAATAAATCTTATGGATCACCTACTAAGTAATTGTGAAATAAATATATTGAAATATTTATTTGGACAACTCCAATTTTTTTCATGCAAACAAACGTTTTTATCATTGTAGTGAATATGTTCCTTTGATTAATCACCGTGAAATTTGAGGTGTGCTAGAATTTTTGTCATGAGTTCAATACGGTAACTGGATGGTAGTTGTTCATTTTCTCATCCAATATTCTATTCATGAGAATGTATTGTTTATTTATTATTATTTTCTAGGTAATTCTGAAAACATCTTTCGTGGTTTCTGCAGGTGCTTTATTATTTTATTAGTTTTAATTACTTTCACGGGTCTTGATTTCGACAATTTGGGTAATGACGTTTGCAGATCGGAATTGATATTTCTTATTCTCTTTGCGAATTGAAATTTATATTTTCAATTCGTTTGAAATTTTTGATGATGTTCTATTAGAGCTTCCTGATTTGGTTTTGTCTACCTTTATACATTAGTTCACTGTTCTTATTTCAATAACTTTGATATACTCTACTGACTTTATTTTACCTTTCCTTATACAATGTCTATTTCTGCATACAATTTTTGGATCTTTAAGCATATTAATTTTGGTTTGTTCTGTCTTTGGGCGCATTGTCATGTGGTTAATATGTTTCAGTTCCTTTTAATATAAATGAAGTTTCAAGATGTTCCACCACATTTAAAATGCGATTTTTAAAACGATTTGATTTCTACTGATTTGAGAAATAGGAGAAAAAAATAATTACTGGTCCCTAACTTTTTCCTGATTTAGTTCTTCATAATATTATCTGTGCACAGGAACTCTAGTGCTCATTACACTACGTATTAAAAAAATAGCATAGCAAGTCCTGTTGAATTGGTTATAAATTTTAGTCGAACTTGAAAGATTTTACTTATAGCACTTTCTTTTTAATGCTTATTGTGGGTGTATTCTCGCACATTCAGATTGTGTTGGGGACCATTTTTCAGACCCATCCAAAATATTGGCCTGTTTAAATAAGTTATGAAAAAATAAATGTCAATTTATCTAATTTTTTTTGTGTTAGATTCAGCATGATAATTATTATTTATAAGGCAAAGGTTTTTAAATTATCTGAACTCTCAACTCATTACTGAAAGTATTTCCTTCGAGATCCGTTAAATACTTTTCAAAAACTGGAAACACCGCATACATATTTCCACTAACTCCGGGTTATCCAGGGACTTGACTTATTGATCGCGTCGGCCATTTTGGCTTTGGAATGCCCGGAAAATCGCGTTGCTAGGCGACCCGAAGTGCCCCAAGCCAGTGAAAATTCAGCTTTTCTCCCCTTTTCCGGCTCTAATATATCACCTCGATTCTCGCACCTAAGTGAAACTGATTTGTAACGGTATATCCAGAATCTTGTTGTTTCGCGACGTATTTTTTTAGACTTACAGTTGAACATAGAATAATTATTATTCCCAAGAGAAAAAAAAATAAGAAAGTTTATTGATGTCCACAGTAAAATATTTTTATGCAAATTACCAATGCGACCCTCATTGGTAATATAATGCCTTGGTTGGGCAATTAAAAGGTTACCAGAAAACGCATGTGAACTTAAAGCATTTTCTACTATGTATTTTTAGAATGTTGATCATACAACCACTCATTGGTTTTCTATGTATAAGTTAATAATCTAGTTTTTAGTATAGTGTAATGTAGTTTTCAAAATATTAGGGAAAATTTCATGGCATATTGACTAGCTAGTTACATGTACCATTCCTGCTGACCTGGACCAGACCTTGGAGACTGCAACCGCAGCATAACCTAGCTTATAAATATATGTAATTTACCTATTTGTGTCATTCCATTGCTTGCATTCATATTGTTAGTCTTAATTTTGAAAATAAATTGTTTTTAAAAACGGATTTTATCGTCGGACACATTTAATTGGCGCCGTCGGTAGGATTGTGCGGTAGAGTGTCGAAAATTATCGAATCGTGCGGTAAAAGACATCTACGAGTGGTTTCTACCCTGTCAGTGCAATCCAAAAGAACCCCAACGATAAGACCCAGCGACGTCGACTTGAGGGTGCAACAGTGGAATCAAGAAGAGGAAGAACGAAGACGTCGATCCCAATACGTGGACCTTCGTAAGAGCTTTATTCCTTTTTACCCCATATTGATCTTTTATTTACGGTTTCGTATTTGAATTTTATTGATTGATATTGATTTTATATATTAATAATTGATTCTCACTTTTGCAAATAACTAAAAATCAGTGTTCTGCAAATTTAAACGAAATAGCGTAAGAATTAGAAATAACTAAAAATCAGTTATTTCGCTAGTTAGTAAGTTTAAATAAGTTTTATTTTTAAAGAAAATTGATTATTCGTTAATCCATACATTCATAAGTTTTATTTATAACTAATGCATGTTATAAGATATTTTCATTTAATTACTTTTGTCTATTAAAGATAACGTCGAAATAGACGAGTTACTACAGAAACTAAGTCAAATTAATATAAGCATTGAAGATAAACAAATAAATATAGCATCTAGTATGGAAGGAACAGCCGCAGGCTCACAACCCAAAATGAATTGGGACCTTTTTAAGTCTAGGTTAGAAATAATCAAGCCATTCGATGGGAATAGTGATACTCTAAATAAATTTATTAAGCGATGCGAAAGTCTAATTGATAGCTATTCAATGTTCAAAGATAGGGAACTAGACGCACATATTTTCGAATCAATTCAAGAAAAATTAGTAGGCAAAGCCGAAGTATTGGTAGGCAATGGAGTCGAATTAAATGATTGGACAAGTTTAAAAAATGCTTTAATTCAATGTTTTTCTGACAGAAGAGATCTAGATTGTCTTGTTCAAGAACTCACAAGAACTACGCCTTATAAAGGCGAACACCTTCTAAATTTTGGCAGTAGATTACAACTTTTACGTAGTAGTGTAGCGCAACGTATTAGTAACGATCCTAATTCGCCCCCACAACAAAAGTTGTGTGAAATTAAACATTACGATAAAACTGCTTTAAATACTTTTATAGCTGGTTGCACAGGTACATTGAAAAATAACATGTATTTAAGGAAACCTAGTTGTTTAGAAGACGCAATGGCGTGTGCGAACGAATTTGAAAATTTTGACAGATTGTATGGTAATGTTAATGATGTAAATAAACCTTATAGATCCTTAACCCCTCAAAAACCATCAAATAATCATAATAACTTCCAGAACAATTACTCAAATAATTCACAACAGCCTAACTATTTTAACACACACCAGCCGCAAAACTATTCAAATTTTCCACCAAGGCCCCAATGGTCAACACAGCAAAACTTTCCACCAAGACCTCAATGGTCAACACAACAAAGTTTTACACCAAGACCCCAATGGTCAACACAACAAAACTTCACACCAAGGCCCCAATGGAGATCCCAACCAATTAATATCCAACCCAGGAATTTACCGCCAAAGAAATTCCCCACCAATCAAGAAGTTTTTGGAAAACCTCAAAACGTTTTCCGTCCTAATCAAACGCCCATAAATCAAATGCCGAAACCTACCCCAATTTCTACGACATCTCGTATTCCTTCTATGCAGAGCCATAGACAAAATTTCCAAAATCAAAGTTCAAGGCCTAATCCCATTTTCGAAGAATTGTATCCTCAAGAATACCCAAACGAAGATTTTCCGCAGGAATCCCCTCAAGAAAATCTCCCAGAGCTAGATAATTACCCCCAATTCTACGATGCTTCCAATGTCAACAATGACGACCAGGCCTATTTCGCAAATAATCAAATTTCCGAGGAAATTGAAAATTTTCCCGATCCAGGGCCGCCAGATCAACAGATCTAGTAGAGATTAATATCTCATCAAATAATACTCTCCCTTATGTCAAAATAAAATCACTCGACCTAACACTTTTGATAGATACTGGTAGCAGTAGATCTATTTTAAATCCATCTTTCGCCGAAAGATATTTCCCTAACCGTGTATACCAAACAACAAACACAATAAAAACAGCTGTAGGCAGTCAACAAACACAATTTCAGGCTACTATTCCCGCATTTTTAGAATACGGAATTAAATATGAAATTGATTTTATTCTGTTTGATTTTCATGATTATTTCGACGGAGTAATAGGACTCCTTGATTTAATTAATATGAATTTAAATATCGATTTAATTAATAAAAAACTTGTCGGCAAATGTATAGCAATTCCCTTTGAATATAGGTCACCTGCTGACATTAAATTTTCATTCTCTGTTAATCCTCACGAAAAACTGATTAAGAATATACCAGTCAGCATATTCGAAGGTGATATATTAATAAACGAAATGAAAATTAACGGTCTTATAATCCCACATTGCTTGTCTTATTCTAAGAATGGGTTCGCTGCCGTGGAAATGCAAAACCATACCGATAAGATAATAAACGTTACGTTGAATCAGCCGATATATGTAGACTCATTTAAAGATGAGCTATATGAAATGTATACGTTTGAAACAAAGAATAATGAGAACGAAAATTACGCATACAAGGCGAAACGAGAAACTAGTATACAGGACTTAATACGTACCGAGCACATGAACACCGAGGAAAAAAGAGCGATATCAAATTTATGTCTAGACTTCTCGGATATATTTTTTAAGCCAGGAGATAAATTGAGTTTTACCTCTAAAGTAAAACATAATATTAAAACCTCTGACGAAATTCCGGTGTACACGAAATCTTACACATACCCGTATGTGCATAAAGATGAAGTCAGACGACAAATAAACGAAATGTTAGAAAAAGAAATCATTCGTCCATCAGCTAGCCCATGGAGCTCACCCATATGGATTGTCCCGAAAAAGCTAGATGCTTCCAATAAACCTAAATGGCGTCTAGTAGTAGACTTTAGGAACATAAACCAAAAAACGGTTGACGACCGGTACCCTATCCCTAATATAAACGAAATATTGGACAAACTAGGCAGAGCAAACTATTTCTCTACGTTGGATTTAGCAAGCGGCTTCCACCAGATAGAAATGTCGGAAAATTCTATAGAAAAAACGGCGTTTACAGTGGAAAACGGCCACTACGAATTTTTACGCATGCCTTTTGGCTTAAAAAACGCTCCATCTACCTTCCAAAGAGTTATGGATGAAGTGCTCAAAGATTTGCAGAATAAAATATGCCTAGTATACATGGATGACATCATAATATTCAGTACAGGACTGCAAGAACATATTCAAAACCTAAGGCTAGTATTCTCAAAATTACGAGAAGCAAGATTAAAAATCCAACTCGACAAAAGTGAATTCCTTAGAAAAGAAGTGGAATTCCTAGGACATGTCGTAACAACAGAAGGGATAAAACCGAACCCGAAAAAGATCGCTGCTATACAGGAATTTCCCATACCTAAAACACAAAGAGAAATTAAATCATTTCTCGGATTGTTAGGTTACTACAGGAAATTTATACAAAACTTTGCAAAAATCACGAAACCCATGACCCAATGTTTGAAGAAAAACGAAAAAGTCGTGCATACTAAAGAATTTTTGGATTGTTTCGAAACTTGTAAAGTTATTTTAACATCAGAACCTGTATTGTGCTATCCTGATTTTACTAAACCATTCGAATTAAATACTGATGCCTCCAACTACGCTATCGGAGCGATACTGTCACAAAATGGTCACCCTATTTGTTATGCATCACGCACTCTCAATCCAGCCGAAATAAATTACTCGACTATCGAAAAAGAGTTACTAGCAATAGTCTGGGGCGTAAAATATTACAGACCATATTTGTTTGGACACAAATTTACAATATTAACAGATCATAAACCATTACAATGGGTTTATTCACTTCGCGAACCAAACAGCAGACTTGTCAGATGGCGTCTCAGATTGGAAGAATTCGACTACTTTATAAAGTACAAAAAGGGCAAAACAAATCAAGCTGCAGATGCCCTATCACGAAACCCCATAGACAATGACCACTACGCTATAGAAACATTATCTGTATGTAACAATCCTGGCGACGTAGACGAGGTCATCGAAAAGTATTGCGAAAATCCCGACGAACTTCCTGACTTGGATCAAAAAATACTTGACGAAATTTTGGGACATAAAAGACAAAAAGTCAATGTTATTTCAAATATCCAAATTAAACCACCAAACTCAGAAAGAGAAATGTCGCAACCAAACACCAAACGAGGATTCAAACGATCTAGAAACGATCCACTCGTCACATGAAAACCCAATTTTCGGTATACCAATCACCGAACGTATCCTGAATGTATATAAAAATCAAATTATTTTGACACAAGGCGATATCGATCAGCTGAAATGTCATTTCGAGAAAACTTTCGAAAATACTCGTATTTTCGTTACCTTGCCCAAAAATGACCCAACACCATGTATCATAAAACTCTTAAAAGAACTTATTGATCCTAAACGGCTATATGCTCTATATTTTAGGAATAGCCCTTTAGCTCAAACGTTTACGACAACTCTACAGAGTCTTTTCACTAATACATGCTTTAAATTTGTACAATGCTCTAAAATGCTAGAAGACATCGAATTAGCAGACGAACAAAGAGAAAAACTGGATATGTACCATGTCACAAAAACTTGTCATAGAGGCATAAACCAAATGCAACTAGCACTAGGCGCAAGATATTATTGGCCAAAAATGAATATGGACATAGAGCAATATGTAAACTCTTGTGAAACATGCCAGAAGAATAAATATGACAGAGATCCCCCTGCAGTTAAATTCAATCTAACCCCTACAACTTCTCGACCCTTCGAACAATTACATATAGATACTTTCAAGATCGAGAATGAAACATTTTTGACTATAATTGATGCATTTTCTAGATACGGTCAAGCATATAGATTAAGTAGCCTAACGGGACCCGCTGTAATCGAAAATGTACTTAATTTTATCACCCACCACGGACTACCCTTAAAAGTTACCACGGACCGAGGAACTGAGTTTAAGAATAAGAACTTGGAAGATTTCTGTAAAATATACAAAATTGAACTACACTATACAACAGCGAAGAATAGCAATTCAAACTCTCCTGTAGAAAGGTTCCATTCTACGCTGATTGAACACTACAGATGTCTGAAAATGGAAAATAAGCAGTATTCCCCCGAGCAACTAATGAAACGCGCTCTTCTAGGATACAACAATTCTATCCATAGCGTAACAAAGTTTACCCCTTTTGAAATTATTAAAGGTCATATTAATACAAATGACCCCTTCGAACTTAGTGACCATGTAATTATATCGGACTATATTCAAAATCACAAAGAAGCATCTGATACAATTTACGAAAAAATAAGGGAAAGCAACCAACAAGTGAAAGAGAAAGTAATCAATAAAAGAAACGAGAAACGAGAAGATCCACCTCAATTTTCTCTCCAGGAACCGGCTTATATTAAAACAAAACTTCGAAATAAGTCATTACCTAAGTTTCAAAAAGTAAAAGTTGATAGCCAAAGCTCTATTAAATTAGAAACAAATAAGGGCACTTATCATAAAAACTCTGCAAAGAAACCTAAGACTAAACAAAAACGATATTTACAGGAAGGAAATGGCACCCCCGAGCCTTCAGAGCCTGATGCTATTCCTGGTACTTCAGCTGAGCAACAGTGAAGATATCCAGCTTACCCTTGTAAAAAACCCATACTACCCATTCAGTTAGGCAACGCCAAACTTATATATAGTAAACATACATTTATACACTACTTAGATTTAAACATAGTTAGTAGACAATTAACCAATATTAAAACAAGTTATTTTATGTTAAGAGATCAAGCCTATCAAGGCTTAGCCGATAACTTACTTTATAGAACCGAGTTTCTAATTAACATTACGCAAAATAAACTAGCTAATTTAAATCCTCACATTAGGAATAAAAGAGGCCTTATTAATATAGTGGGAAGTGTAAATAGATGGCTTTTTGGCACACTAGATGCCGACGATGGAAATAGGTACGACAACGCAATTGATACTCTGCAACAAAATCAGAAAAATATAATAAAGCATTTAAATACTCAAATGTCCTTGTCAAAACAACTGATAAATAATTATAATAAAACTATATCGACTTTAGTAAATAATCAAGATCGACTAGAACAAGGAATAAAAATGCTACAAGCATCATTTAATAGTGAAATTAGTAGTTTTCAAACTTACTTAAGTTTTCAAAGTGTACTATCCCAAATAATTCTTGATTGTCAAAACCTAATAACATTCATAGACAATTTAGAAGATGCTATAATGTTTGCTAAACTCAATGCTTTACATAATTCAATTATTTCTGTTGCGGAAATTATTCACACAACTCAGTACTTAAAATAAATCTCTCTATAACAACGACGCTATTCCAAACTTCAAGAATATTTTATCATACTATCAATTCTTTGGAACACAAGTCTCATTTTCTAAAGGTAAAGTAATTTTTGCGATTCACGCACCAATTTTGAGATCAGAAACCTTCGTTTTCCACCACCTTTATCCTATCATCCAAAATAAGACCCTTGTAGTTCCAAAATACCCCTACCTAGCACAAGAGAGAGACAACATACAATTTGAAGAAACCAGCTGTCCAGAAGTTGAAGATATTTTCTACTGCCACGAAAATCTCAAGCCCAGAGATGAATGCACACTTCAGCTACTGAAAAACCACCCTGCTGTCAATTGCCGTGCTGACGAAATCCACCTGGAAGAACCCTTAGTCGAACAAGTGTCGCAAGAAGAAGTTTTGGTCCTGCCCGCAAACAACACACAAATATTTTCCAAATGTGGCTCAGATCAATATCTAAAAATCGATCTGCCCACGCTTATCAGAATCCCGAGGAATTGCGAAGTTACGGTAGAAAAAAGGAAGTTCACAAACAACCCCCAATTTAAACAGGGAACACCACTAATCCTCCCAGAAATCCGCATCGATGCTCTCAGGAAAACACAATCCTACAAGATTGCAAACCTCAGCAAAGTCAACTTCGAGGAGATATTCAATCTAAAGGACTCAATATATAGACTGCAGCCCACCGAAGAAATTAATGAAAATGATGCCGAGTCAATCACATGGAGAGCTATTACTATCACCACACTAACAATAGTAGTAGCAACCACCCTGTATGTATTATCCAAGAAGAAGATTCAAAAATGGATTTCCAGAAGGTGTCAATCCAAAGGAACAAGCAGAAGGGAATCCGACGAAGCTTCCAAAGGGGATGAAGAAACGCATCCAAACTCCGTTATGTTCGCTTCTTAAGAAGGGAGGAGTTACATGTACCATTCCTGCTGACCTGGACCAGACCTTGGAGACTGCAACCGCAGCATAGCCTAGCTTATAAATATATGTAATTTACCTATTTGTGTCATTCCATTGCTTGCATTCATATTGTTAGTCTTAATTTTGAAAATAAATTGTTTTTAAAAACGGATTTTATCGTCGGACACATTTAATTAGCTTAAACAAATAGTTAGGTACAAATTTTATAAAATTTCTTTTGTTCCGAAAATGTATACATATTTCTTTTCTCTTTTGTTTATTACATTGGAATCATTCTTAGTCAAAATATAAAAAACAGTTTCGGAAATTTTTTGATACTTTTATTTATGACTTTTCCAATATTGAAGGTTACCTTTTTTATAGGCTGGAGCATGAGTTAAAAAATTACTAATAATTTTTTAGAAGAAATCACTTTTAAATTAAAAATTCAAATCCATGATATACACCATGCTTCACTAACATTTTGTATATTTTTTTAAGTAATGTGTATATTGCAGATTTATTTTTTTTTCTGTTAAAAGTGTGGAATTATGTCTGCGAAGGGGATTATATAGTAATTTTTTTATGTAATGCTTAAGAATTTCAGCGTTATGAATAAAAAAGTCACCTCTTTTTGAAAAAGTCTAAATTTAGACAAAACTCAAAGTATCCAAAAATCCCCAAATTTATTTTTACATTTAGCTTTAGAATCGTTTAAATGTAACAAACAAAAAGGAAAACACATGTTGGTAAATTTTCGGAAGAAATGTGATTTTATAAAAAAAATTGTGGAATTTTGTTTATTACCCTGTACATAACAAAATATTCACTTATAATATCCCAAGTGGAGTAGCAAAGGAAAAACGTGCATAACAGGGAGTGTCCATGTTGGTCAAAAGGAAGTGGAGAAAGTATATCACCAACTGAAGCTAAACATTTCTATACACGGATATAGACTAACAATCTTTGGTGTATATGGAGTTAATGAGGATGCAAATGTAGCCATTAAAGATAGCTTTTTTGAGAGGTTAAACGCAGAAATTACCTCAGTCAGGGCATCCAGGGAAGTGATATTTCTAGGAGACCTTAATTGCAGGACAGGAAGGAGAAGGAAAGATAACATCATAGGTAAATATGGAGATGAGACCGTCAACGATAACGGAAACAGACTAATAACACTCTGTGACCAGTTGCGATTACAGATCCAAAATGGCTTCTTCCAACATCGCGAAATACACACGTATACATGGATTCAACCAACCAGAAATCTAAGATCAGTTATTGATTACTTGATACCGAAACAAAGAACAAAATTGAAGATACAGGACGTGAGAGCGAAAAGGGGAGCAACATGTGGAAGTGA
>MU192919.1:0-21907 GCA_016904865.1 Pissodes strobi | reverse complement strand
AATTTATAATTGCGATTCAAGGTTAAGTTCAAACTTTCCACTGTATGGTTTTATGTTAGTTGACAATATTCTCTAGATTATCATTCCATTCATTAAAAAAATGTTATGGGCAAATGCTTATTATAGTGCATAATAATTTGATGTCAAAATAAAAAGAAAATAATTAACAATATTTAATCACAATAGATGTTTTATTACATAATCATATGAAAAAATCAAGTATCAAGTTTTACAAAAATAAATAGTTTCTTAACAATATTAAAGAAAGTACACCTATATAAAAATAATTTCTCTTCATTTAAGTTACTTATCTCAGATCTTGCAAAAGAGTGCTTCTTTCTGGAGGGACATTTTACTCCTCCTCGTCAGCCTTGTCTCTGTGACAATCAGGAATTTCAAATGTTTTTTTCCCGCTTGTAAAATTTATTTGTGCTGCTATGGATGGTTCTATGGGTTATATCATCTCTGTAAGTGCATATCCTGAAATAAATTGATACTGTATACATACATTCTACTTAAGAATACATACAAAAATCAACTCGTCAAAGCTCATAGGTGTAACAAAAATATTTTCTGATTATGTATAAATATAAATTATAATATTAGTTACCTTTCCAAGTATATATAGATTCTAAAATGTAAGATATCAATGACTACAGCTGCTTTCTTCACAAGCAGACTGATTATAAGCTTCGATACTTATTTTCATTTCCTCCATTGTACCTATATGCCCTTTTTGTATGAGACTGTCTCTTTGTATGGTCTAAATCCATTACAATCTGGGTGGAAATTCTGTCAGAAGAGTCTTCGTTTCATATTATCTGGATCTAGGTATGCCTAAGACATATTTTTTCAAGATATCCATCTTTATGTATCGCTTCAAGCACTAAAGAATATGAGATTATATCCACTTTGTACCTGCAAATCAGAAAAAAACAGTACTATTAGTAGACATATTACCTACTATAAATTAACTTGAACAAACTTTTAAGTAAGTAGTTGAAATTATTTTGAAATATTACTTTAATAGCATTAAATCTGAAAACAAATCTATAATCTATACATTGAAATGAACTTACCAAAACAGTCTTAAATTATTCTCGATGTAATAGTATTTCCTTGAGTCCTATTTCTCGGAGAATACTTAAGTTAAACACACTAAATGAATATGTCTCTAGAAAGTAACTATCTAAAATTATTCATAAATAATGCAAATTCACGAAGAAATCCTTAAAATTACACATTTTGACAAAATGTAAACAAAAACGTTTTTACCGCTAACCTCTAAAGTCAAAGTGTGACGTCGTGTGGGCGGACCCATCACCCGATTGGCCAGGATCCGGTGAGTTTTAGTGGCGTCTCTTTCCAGCCAAGCTGCCAAGCACAACATTATGGGCATGGCCTGCGAACTGTTTATCGAACGTTCTGAGCAACTAATTTAATGTGCCCCAGGTCGTTTGAGGGCGCGCTAGTCGTGTGTCATGTCAAAGTAGTCAAAAACATGAATGTCTTACGTCAATTTTGAATTAACAACTAGTGATGGGCGGTCCGGGTCCGATGATGGATTCGGTCCATCTGAATCAGTCCGTCAGTGGACCCGGTCCAATGGATTCGGTCCAGTCGACCGATTCAGGCTTCACTGCTCCTTCTTGGCATGTCACATACCTATCGATCGCTTCCCGGTCCGCGCCGTGAAACACAAACGTTTGTGTTTTGCCGACGGGAGTTTTTTTGCATAACCTGCATTATTCTTTCTAAGATTTTGTGAGGTTTAAATGTTTTATTTAAATTGAAAATAATATTGATATTGAACACCATACGAATTTGGTTTTAAATAGGCCGCATAAAATTATACAAAATCAACAATTTCCATATCAAATGGAACTGAGCTCTTGTAGTTTATATTTTATATATAAAGGAATGTAAATATATTTTGTTTTAAAATATGTCTGCTATTTTCTTTAGTTTTTTTAAAAATATCTATTGTCCTAAATTTTTTTAATGTAAACAAAATATTATTTATAATTTTAAAATAAAAGCAACCATTAAAAATTTTCTTATAATAACAAATGCATACGCGATTATTACGCAAAAGGTTTCTCAAACAAAATTCCAGACTCGGACCGAATTGTATTAATTCAAGGAACTCGACTCCTATAAATCGTTGCTTCACCCGAACCGATTCACCACGGCATCGCTTGCAGTCTTCGCACCGCGATTTCTGCTCCTTTAAAGCAAGTAGTGGACCGGGTCCGAATGATATGACGGATTCGGTCCGACTCGTTCCGTTACTGGATTCGTTCATTTGGACCGGGTCCATCCGGACCGACACACCTCTATTAACAACGACAACGAGACGAATGCAATCAATATTTATCTATGATTATGGGCATTTACGATAATTGGAGCGGTATGTATCTGAGCGTTTGCTAATTTGTGTTCCATTAACCATCCGCGGTCTGTAATTCAATTGAATCTACCGATACATATACCGCGCTCCAACTTTTCTTTATGGATCTGCTATTTGTGTCGGTACATGTCGGTTTGTTTACACCTTATATTGACATAACCTACAAATTTAGCCTGCGTGCCTGTTTGTTACTTATATACTTTCGAAACTCTGAAAACAATTTTACTATTACATTAATTTTTAAAGAGAAATAATTAAAATACCATCATAACGAAAAGCAACAATTTCAATATATTTTTCATTACACACATAATGTTTTTCAATAGACACACATAATTCCTTCAGTTTCCGAATTACTACTATATAATATTTGAAAAGTAGCCAAGATTGCGATAGCTAGACGTTTATTATTCTTCATTATAATCATTTTTTTAGGTTATTCGCGATCCTCACCGTTTCGTTCGACAATTACCATTTACCGGAACGTATCGACGTTAACCAGCTGATTACGGCTGTATATCTACCGGTAGATACCGCTACAATTATCGTAAATGCCCAATAATAAATCACCCATTCATCATAAGTCCGAGCTTGCAAATATAAACAAGGTCGAACGGATCACGAGCAGTTGCTCGATGATTAATGGTAATCGTCGTCGGCTATCCATCGATCGCCCCACCCACAGTCGGTCGGTCGCAGTATAACAGTCCGATTATTTACTAGCCGAATATTAATTATAATAATTGGAACGTTCCAATTATTTTGATAATCGGATAACCGATTATTTTTCATCCGAATGATCCTAACGCTAGTTGCTCGATGAATAATCGTCTCGGCCATCGATGGCCCGACAGTCGATCGCCCGCAAGAATAATAAAAATTCTTATGAAATTACGGTTTTTTTATTAATAAAGAATGGAAAATATTTGATGTGTAAACATCTTACGCGGCTTTATGAGGGTAATCTCGGAAAAATGGACGGGAGCGTGAAACCCGGATGTGACATCATAAAGTCTACTGCAGCGCTTCCTTGTAAAACGACATTTGCGTCTAGGGAGACCATTCAACTATCCATCATTCGAACATTCTTTCCAACCCCGTGTTCTGTGTTGTGATTGAATATCTAACTGCTGCTCCCCGCTCCCCGATTGGATATAAGTACAAATACCACCTGTAAATAATTGTTTGTGTGAATCGTTGTTGGAAAAGATGTAAGATTAGATTGTCGTGCTGCATTTTTTATTTTTTCCTGATTTTGGGTATGCCTTGGTTTAGTTTTGGTTACTTCCTGTCCGTTCACCCGCGTAGCGAGCGGAGGGCCATGCCTGAAGTTGAAGTGAAATATTATTTTAATGATAAAAATTTGGGTTAAGAGCCATATTATAGTGGATATACAGCAGCTTGCATGTGTTTCCACGAACATATTTTTTATATATATTAAATCTTGTATGAAAAGTATCCTTAAAAGTATAAGTTTATGAGAGAAAAATATATGAAAATATAATAAAATCTGACAACTGTGGGCCAAAAAGTATGCATCATTTGGAAAAGCTTAATAATTGCTTCTCAGAAAATGTTGCTACCTTTCTGAAATAAACGATTCATATATATTATATTATTTGTAGCTATGTAAAATATCATACTCAAAAAGAAAAGTTGTACATTAATTAGTTAAAAATTCCTTTTATTTTACAAACAAGTATATTTGTATAATGTACATGTTTACTGATGTTCAAAATCGTAATTTTCTTTCCTTATGAAAAATAAAATTGAATTAAGAAAGCCTTAGTTTTATACTTTGTGTCTATTAACTAGTAAGTGTTACATTCATAATGCTAATGACATGGGTGCTTATGAATGGAAAATTCTTAATATATGATTCGACACTGCTTTATGACATAATATATTAAATACATAAACTAAGGTTCGTGTATCATTAAATATATAGAAATGTTTTATGTTTTATGATATCCTAACGTGATAAGCAAGGTCACAATCTAAGGAACTTAAACAATGTATAAATAAGAGTTATTTTCCAGTGTATGTACATGAACATACCTACTTTTTTTAAAATATTGTTTAAAACCTAAATATACAAGTGAAACACTGTGTGATAAAACTCTCAGTTTGACAACTTCTCTGCAATATTAGGTAAAATATTATTATTCCCCGCAGATTTGCTTACATTTAAAAATAATTTAAGTTGTTCAACAAAACAATAAAAACAAAATCAATAAAAACACTATACTGAAAAATACTCTGAAAGATAGGCACTGTGGTCTCTGCTTTAAACCTCAATTTATGGGATTTTCTTTAGAATCAAACGAAAAATATAAATATTAAGTTTCTCAATGTTCAAAGCATCAAAACACAACCATCGTTGGTGTTAAAACATCCGAAAATATCACTAAAAAAGCTGAAAACAACGAAAACATAAAAGATGCAATGACAGCCAATGGCGAAATGGAGTCCGTTCGTCATGCAGGAACGTCACAGCGATGACGAGGTGGGTGAGGGGCCGCGAGCCACGTGGCGATAGTAAGTGGACCTAGGCTACGATGGGAAATAACCATCCTCTCTAGTTTATAACAGTCCGATCATTTGCTACCAGAATATTAATAATAATAATAATCAAAACGTTCCGATTATCTTGATAATCGAATGACCGAATATTTTTCATCCGGATTCCAACGCTAGTGTGGTTATACATATAATAAATAATATATATAATTGCACATTCTCACACCTCTTTATTATAATTATTATTATTATTAATATCATTATTATTATTATTATTATTATTATTATTATTTTATTATTATTATTTAGCCTTACACCATTCGCACTCCCTCATTCACTTATCCCAGATATCCCGGATATCAAAAGGATTAAGCTCTGAGGGAACCTTTTCCATGTTATCGGGTCTTTGGTGGCATCTACGGATTTCCTACAAATTTTCAGACGGTACGGGCTGTTGCGAGAAGTACTGCTTTCTGCATCAATTTGAAGAGATGTTCGCTCAATCAAGGTTCTTTGAAATGATTCCTGTTACTCCTGTTGATGACACAATGATTGGCACCGTTCTTACTCTCTCCATTCGTCATTATTGCCGGATTTTCTCTTGTAAATCTCGATATTTGGCGATCTTTTCGACGTGCTTGACCTGCAAATTGTTGTTGGGTATGGCGATGTCGATCAGCGTGTCTTCCTTGGCGCGCTTATCTACGAGAATGATGTCCGGTCTATTGTGGGTCGCCGTCTGGTCAGTAAGCACAGTACGATCTCAATAGATCTTATAATTGTTAAATTCTAAAACAGATTCGGGAGTGTATTTATAGTAACTTACCTTTTCCGTCTGCAGCAGCAACAGCTTTTCTGCTAGTTCCTCTGATTGATTATCTTCGCAACTGCATCGTGCCTGACTTTATATTCTGTTGCTGCGAACGTTTGTCATCCTCCTGTAATATGCTAGATAGTCGCACTGGTCTGACAGCCGTATCGACATCGATCATCCGCCACCGAAGCATCCCCAATTATGTACTTGAGATATTATTATTATTATTATTATTGTATATGACTATTTTTTTAAGTACAGAGACGAAATAGAAAGTAACGAAACCTGGCTGTTATTATTTGGAAAAATTGAAAAAATGTTTTTAAAAATGCTTTTTTTTAGAAATTACTCAAATAGGCTCTTTTTCTTTTTTGGTCGGAGATCGGAAACCTAAGAGAAATTAAGCAATTTTTGTATTTCTGGCAGGGCCGAGGCAATTGCATTAATAGTTGGCAACTCTGTATACCGTATATTACTAGATCCAGACCACCCCCGCCCCCCTCCGCCGTAAATCCACACCCCAAACCATGAACGGCAGGCCGAATTCACTCGGTCTAGAGACTTATTTTGTTTGGACACTCATCGATCTAGTACATTTGAAAAGTTACCCCTGTATGCAGGGTAGAAGTTCTTTAACAGGTTGCCATCAGATGTTAAAAATCTTTCATTTCCTAAATTTAAAAATAAAGTAAAGGACATTTTGCTGGTTGGTTCATATTACACCATATCTGAATATATGTCCGACTTCCCTTAGCTTGTAGAAGTGGTGTAAATATAAACTGTGAACTGGTATACGCAGCTCTCCACTCCAGTATTTTATGTTTCTATTTTGTTATATACAATATTTCATTTTGTCTTATTTTGTTTAATTACTGTTTTTATGATCTGATAGTTCTTAGATTAATATTATTTCTTAGGTTTTAGTGTTCACTTTCTTATTTTTTTTTAACTGAATTCTCTATCAAATTGTTTGTTTGCTCTAATGATTTTGTTGCTCTTCTGGGCACTCTATGACATGTAGATCCATATTACTATGGCATACGTATGAATAAAGAGTGTTTGAATATTCCAATCACACACCAATTTTAAACTAGCGTATAAAGACAGCTACATTCCCGACTTGTCGGACGGACGGCATCGGGCGTTTTCGTTAGATTGCGTTCCTATTTTACCTATGTCTACGATGCAATAAATCGTTTACTAGTGCTCTGGTGGTTCAGTAGTTAAGCTAGACCTCTGGTTCGGCGGCCCGGGTTCGACTCCCGATGGTTTTTTTTTTTATTTTCTTGAGGTTATATTTGTATTTTTTTTTTTCTTTTTTGGGTAAGCCTTGGGTTAGTTTTTGTTTAAGGACTATGCGTGAAGTGTAAGTAATATTAGACATTCTAATACAAACTTCACAAATGTTAACATTAAACAACGCACATCAGGCGGTATCTGTGACGGGAATGTGTTTTGCAGGCTGTCTGTAACCGTTAGTCAATTTTAAGCCTTCATATATTTTTCAGTTGTTTTTCGATTTTGTCTTGATTAGTTTTGCTTGGTTGCGCCCAGGAACGAGCGAAGCGGGTGGAGGACCATGCATGAAGTGAGATATTAGAACAACACTGTGCTGCTGCCAAATGCGTAGGTCCGAAAGGTGAAAATCTGGTGTAGGTGGACGTGTCTGACGTGACGTGAGTTCAGGCCTGTTCATTTGGATTTGCTAAACCTGCTTGGAAAATCAAAGAAATCAGCTTAGAGCAGAACACGAAATACCACAAATGCACTCCAAGCAGGTATTTCTTCTTCGGACGACTTCCTAGCTTGCTACCCCAAATGAACGCGCTTTTTGTTAAGACAGCACGTGGAAAGGATATTTTAAATGTAGGGATATTTTTCTCAAAAAAGACCATGATACCTTTCAGCCTACCTTTCAGCCTTCCAAACTTACCATATTAATATTTTATATTCCGCGGTGTTTGTTGATTATCTGCCATCTTTATGCTTTTGCTCTAACTGCTCCACCTCGAGACTAGGTGCAAGTAGAGCATGATCTAACTGATCTAGAGCAGTTTGCTCCATCCCAAGCGAACAAAAAAATATCAGCTGCTCGAGCCAAATGAACATCGATCACCTGCTCCAAGCCGCTTAGAGTAGTGAGAGCAGACCAAATGAACAGACCTCTTGAGTATGAGTATAGCGGCTAGCGCCACGGATTCTACTTTGGCTCTGACATTGTACACATGCGTCTATCAATTGTTTTTGTCATTGGCATTTATCAGGTGTAGGGGACAGGGTGCTTGCCTGTCATTCTTGCGCTGCGGGTTCGATCCCCGTCGGTCGTGATAGATGTTTTGTTTATTATTTTTTGTTGTTACCTTTTCTTCTTAATTTTGGGTTAGCCTTGGGTTAGTTTTGGTTAACACTTGGTTAGTTCCTGTTGATTGAGCCCCCGTAGCGAGCGGAGGGCCATGTAAAGCTATAATAATACCCGCGCTGACGGATCTGCTATTGATAAGCGCATGCGTACAATGTCAGAGACAAAGAGGAAACCGTGGCGCTCGCGCTAGCCTCCTGTGAGTATACGAGTATATGTATTAATAATAGGTTTGTTCTAGCAGCGATTTCATACCAAAGCCAAGCCATCCGAAGTTTGCGCATAGCGATTTAAGTGTGGCTTATATTGCAATGCGCAAACTCAGGATGGCTTGGCTTTGGTTTGAAATCGCTGCTAGACAAACCTAATGATGTAATCACATACTAATTTGTGGATAAATTCACAATATCACTTTCGTGCCATCACATATTTCACTTTTCGCTCGCTACGGGGGCGCAAGAAAAGGAAACTAACTAGGTGCTAACTCAAACTAACCCAAGCCATACCCAAAAACAAGCAAAAACAGTTTAGAAATATAACCTTTAAAAAAATTAAAAGAAAACCGACGGGATTTGAACTCGGGCCGCCGAAGTGAAGGCTAACCATGCAGATGGACTTCCGTTTCGTCTTCGGTCGAGAGTGCACGTGTCGGGTGTCGGCCATTTTGTTCCACCTGCATATACATATATGTTAGTTTTGGGAATTCATGGTGAACGTTCAGGGACCGGGTAGTTTTCTCCCCGAATAAGATACGGACGTCCAGCAGGGGGTTTGAGCCCCGTGCATGCTAGAGATTTTTATGTTTGTGAACGTTCAGCCGGTGGTGTTCGAACCTTAAAACAAGCCGTGCAAGTCGGGGCCCCAGGGGTACATACTCGACATACTGGGTGCCCTAAAAATAGTATCTCTATCCATCAGGTGTAACTAATCTGGGATGGGTCGCCCCAGCTCTTACTAAGCCGGATAGAGGTCTTTTCTGGCTGAATTTTCGAAAGAAAAAGGCCAACAGAGAGTTGTACTACTACTACTAACCATGCAGACCCCTAGATCATCAGGGCACATACAAATGACTGGCGACTGGTTACATCGTGAAGACATGGCACGCACGCAGGAACGAAAGTGACATTGTCAATTTATCCGCAAATGGCGCAAATCACATCCACCAGTGTGGCCAGGTCTATCGTTTTTTCGATAGATCTACCGATTTTCGTAATGTTCTACCGATTTATGACAAAATTTTAGCGAAAAGTTACTTATGTTAAACAAAATATACTAAATAATAACTTTCAAATAAAAAATACGCATTTATTCGCAGCTCTCGTACACGTCAACTTATAATAAAAATCATGTATCAATCTCGTCCCGTTCGAGTCCACGTCAAGTGCTCGATTGCCCACTTTTTCTCCGCTTCCCAACGATCCCGTCTTTTCAGCATTCTTCCGGCAACGTTTCTTACCAGACGGCTCCCTTTACATCGGCTATTGTACCTGGTTTCTTAACACGGCCTTTCCTGATTTAACAGAGTGTCCCCACTCGCTGTCCTCACCAAGGGAATGCTGAAACGTATACATTCGTCTAAGATTTTTTTATTATTATTTATTGGACGATGAAATACCAATTAATTTAAAAAATTATAAGAAAAATCTGCGTTCAGGAACTGCCAAACTCGTGGAGTTTCCTAACCTAGGATCAGTGTTGCCAGAGGAACAAAGTAAAAAGTCGCCACAGACTGGTATGAAAAGTCGTCATTTTGTCGTCATATCTTCTTTGAAATATTCAAGGCAGCAAACTGTCAATTAAGTACTTTTTAACCTTTTTTGAAGAACAAACCATAACAAGCTTTATCTCTCCACTTTATTAATATTGAAAAAATAAATAAATAAAAATTAAACTATTTTCGTATTTCGTAATATCACTAATTTTAGTGTAACCAGTAACTGACACAGAGATGTAGCAGGGTAGCACTTAATAAGATAAGATACCGATTTCCAATTTGCCGATGCAAATGAATATTGTATAATGCTGCAATAAGCAATAACAGGTTGGATTGCGGTTGCGTGAAAGCGAAAACATTTTAAGCGCCGCGCGCCGTGCTTCGGGGAAGTCCCGAAATTTGACAGTCCAAAGCACACCATGGTGCGTTCAGATATAAGGACAAAAATGATTGTAATGTCATTATAGCTTAAATATATTGTATAAAGCGTATGTATTAATGATAATATTATACTGATTCTTTTAATTTTTCCATTTGATAACTAAAAATTTCCTAATATGAAAAAGTCGTCAAAAATTCCATTATTTTAATAAATCGTCGCCACGCTTTAATCAAGGCAAAAAGTCGTGATTTTGGCGACATGTCGCCCTAAATGGCAACACTGCCTAGGATAAAGAAATAAATGAACAGGGGCGGCTTCTCAATAAGTGCGCCCGTGCGCGCGCACTGCCTTCGAAAGTAAACGGAAAAATAAAATCTTCCTTACATACAATATAACATAAACTAACTATAATTTGCGAATTTACATATTTTTGAATCTCCACTGGCCGCAGAATACATTATTTATAAGAGCGAAATCGAGGCACGACTGCGACGATCAAAACGCAGAGCGTCCAACGGCGGCCTCCGTCCGTAACCACAACTAGTTTAAATCTGCCGTGCGCTAGTGCAGTGTTGCCAAAATGTTTCAAGAGGATTCGTGAGAATTTTATATTAAAAATCGTGAGAAATCGTGAGATTTTAAAAAGTCCTAAAAAGAGATCAAAATAACGTTCAAGTGACGGTTGTACTTTTACAGCCGATTTTAAGTTAGTATGTTTTGCGGTATTTTCGTGCTTTTTAAGCTCTCCTTTTCCTCTAGATATTAAAATATCGCTAACCCAGATTATACACCTAAAATATTTTAAAAATCTGCAGTAAATAAAAAAGAACTTATTTGTATAAAAAATAAACACATTACCAAGCATAAAGCTGACCTTTTGTACTAGACGTGGCCCATTTCCATTCCTTTTCCCAGTCAGTTTTATATTTTTGTTGATAAGGGATTTTTTTAAGAGGGGGAGATTCATGAACAGATTCTTCACTATCGGACATATTCTTAGGCTTTAATAAAACAATTCACTACTGTCAATAAACAATACCGTACACCGTATAAAATTAAAATAAAAAAATACCGCAATACGAACTGCAAATAAAAGCACTCTCCTATGCCTATGATGCATTGATGCAATAAAAGTAAGGCAAAGCGCCTGGCTGCCCGCGCGATTCCACGGAACTGATATAGCAATCTGTTTGAAGTTCGGGACTTCCCCGAATTTCAATGAAATAATCCAGTGGCAGCGAGAGTCCTAATGCTTAACCTAATTTGCGCTTAACCTAATATATTTGTGACGTTTGTTATGAATGAAAAAACGTTATTTTTTTTTTGGAAAGTTTATAAAATTTGATGTAAAATTTAAAAAATCGTGAGAAACGCTACGTGATTCGTGAAATCGTAAGATATTTTCCAAAATCGTGTAATCTCACGATTAATCGTGAGTTTTGGCAACACTGCGCTAGTGTTCGGCGCTCTTGTTAAATGCATTTTCGTCATGCAAAACGGTCGGGAATGTTCGTTAAATCACGAGAAGTCAAGGTTCACCCGTGCGCTATTTAGATCCGCACTTTTGTGCAATTTAGTGATAATTTGCAACTTGCGTATATAGTATGGTGTCACAAGCTGATTTTTTCAGGGATGAATGTACATGATAAGATAACCCTTATTCCGGAGGTAATACAAAATTAGACTACACAAAAGGACACTATCATCAAAAATCGAGATATTGGTACCATCGTATAAAGGAAAAAATACTTATTTTTTGATCCAATGCACAATAAGGTCTTTGTAGGAAGTATTTTTTGATAATTATTCAAAAAAAATCATTTGCCCATATGGCCGAAAAAAAATTTAAATGTAAATATCTCGGTTTCAACCGTGCAAAAATTTAATTAAAAAATAGTTATTTTTAAATATAACACTCAATTAACAAAAAGGGAAGGCCTAAATGAAAAAAAAAATATTCTTTATAAAAGTTTCGCTTATGTCTTGACAAGGTAATAGAGCGAATCCCATATTTTTTGCTTATAAACTAACAATGGTATAACAATAAATAATGAGAGACGTCATGGGTTTACGCCCTAATTAAATATGTCCAGCCTCTTCGCCTTCAAGCTACGGCTGATGCAACACATTTATTATAGGTCCTGAAAAATTCAGCTTGTGTGGAAAAAGTGGGAGGTAAATCGTTTTTTAGAGCGAATATTACATACTACTATTATAAGAAGTATTATTCTGTATTATACTCCAGTCGAGCCGTGAATTTATTTTTGTTTTGTTCGGTTCGTTGACGCTTGTTAATTAGCTGCCTATAAACTCGTAAGTTAAGTGCACGTAATATTGTTTAGTGTTTTATATTTTTATTTATATACTATTATTCTACTGTCATGGCTAGTAGTTCGGGTTCTGACAATTACTGTGGGGGCATAAATTCAGTTGACAATATTATTAAAATGTCTTACGAGGCGGAACAAAATAAATTGAGCAAACTATGGAAAGACTTCGGTGAAAAGACAAAAGTTTTCATTTATCTGTGTCCAAGAAAGCAAGATCGAAAGTCGTTTTACGTGTGTAATTCGTGCAATCTTTATATATGCATGGATTACTGCACTCACATTTTATGACAAATGTTCTCTCTTAGATATACCGTAAGATGAACGTGTTTTCATAAGGAAATATTTTCATATGTTTTTTATGTGTTTATATTTATAGGAAATGAATTTAGTTTTCATCAAATAATAATTTGTTCAAATCGGGATAATTTTAAAGACGTCTCTGTATTGCTTAAATAGCAAAATTAGTTTTCTTCACATCACAATAACTTGGGATGTTTTTTTGTGCTAGTTATACTTTCATTGTCTCTTCGGATTTAATAAACACGATAAAAGCTTAAATTTTTGAATTTTATTACTTTTGGTCATTTTCTGTCTTGGGGTATGTCATACCCCACTGTACTGTTAATGTTATTTATTCCCACCGTACCAACGCCGGGTTAAAGCTAGGAAACGGCAAAGTCGAAGGGCTAACCATCGACAAAAAGATGTTCAATAACACTTTTTTGCCATCAAACCGATATATTTTTTAACGTTTTCGAACTTCTCCTGATTTTTTTTTAACTTTATTGATTTGTAGTTACAATAAACTGTTTTAATGGTTTACTCTTCTGGAATCGATAAGTACCTACTTATTAATTTCTTTTAGTGCCCAACAATTACCATTCAAGAGGGCGCCGAATTCATTTCTTAAACGATTTTAACGAGTTTTGGGTAAAAAATGGGCGTGGCACCCCCAAAACTTTCCGCCTTCGGCGGGTTAGCCGCCACTGTAAATGAACTGGGCCCAGTTTATTATTTTCAATTTGAATAAAATGTTGTAAATTACGTAAATTATTAACGAACTAAAACTATAATATTTAATAACCATGCTCGTCATGTTACCGTACACCCCGGCATACAACATGACGCAAGAGTATGTAGGAGATATAGCTATCTACATGACCACTCTTGTTACCGCCCAAATCCATACTTACATCTCGGGCCACAAGAGTTACCGTCAAGGACCATAGTCTTTCATATCCCCAGCATACCCTCAAATCCGCCAAACCGGCACAAACCTCCAGCTTATTACAGCTAATCCTGATCATATGAGATCCAGGGTCGCATGTTGTCGACCCCTGCCACCCCGGAGTACCGTTGTTGGGTCCGACTGCTTCCAGGAATGTCCGATATCGCAAATCTCTCCTTTCCCAGGACCTTGGTTATCTAGAAAGGGCCCCTCCACTTAGGAAGTAACTTCCGACTGGTACCAACAGTTGGTGAACTAGTAGTTCGTGAACACCAGACCCCTTCTACATCTGGATGACTCAAGGTAGGTACATCGTTGATCAAGTCGTTGTTTTTGATTCTCCTGCTACTGCGATTGAAAAACCTCAATCTGTTTCCGTATGGCAGTCACATCCGCGACGATTCCATTGTCGAAGTCAAATTTTCTCTGTGAACAAACGTAACACATCAGAGCTTCACTTGGTGAAACTCTGATAGCCTGATTAATTGTTCCGTTTAACCCCAGCTGAATATGTTTCAAATTTTTATCCCACCATTTATCGCGTTTATTTGCACCCATTGTGGCCAAGGATTCGAGAATGGCTTTATTATGTCTTTCGACCTGCCCATTCCCACGTGGCATAGCCACCGCATTTAAGTTATGTCTAACATTTAGTTTGGGTTAGTATACAAAAATACCGAAATTGTTCACTCGTAAAAGAGGTTTCCCCTATCAGTTACTAATCTATTGGGTACGCCGAAAACTTTAATGAAATCATCGAAGGCTTTTAATGTTTCTTTAGTTGAGGTATTTCTGACAGCATATAAAACAATGAATTTAGTAAATAATTCGACCAATACTAAGCTGTGGGATTTGCTTGTTTTACTCTTTAAAAAAGGTTCTAAGTGATCAGCATGTACAGTTTAAAATGGTTTTGGAATATTCCTTATAGGATGTAATTGACCAAAAAGTTTTCCCCAGGATTTTAGAAATAGATGCAAGTTAGACAATTCTTCATATATTTCTTTACAAAACGTCACACGTTTCTAAACCAATATTGTGCGCTGATCAGATCATATGTTTTTGCCACAGCAAAATTACCAGCATCATCGTGATTCATTCGCAGAACTTGATACCTGCTGACTCTGGTGCTATGCCATTTGTAAGAATAAAACAATAAAATGATAATGAAACACGGTAAAATACAGCTAACTAAATTTACGTTGCTCAATACAACGACTTCGTCATAACTAACTTATCAAAAAATAATCAAACCATAAAATATCACTTTACTTTCAGAACCCAAAATTGCCTTCTCTGCCTTTTTGCAGACACATTGTTTAAGAGCGTTAAAATAAACAAATTACACGTGTTCGAAAATATCTGTCTCGAGTCTTGTATAATAACATAATGCTAGAAATATAATAACAGCCTAAATATTATTACACATTTTTCAAAAGATCATCCACAATTTCTTTAATTTGAAGGCGTTTGGAATCTGAAATTGTCGAGGTCTAAAAGCTATTGTTTTACTTGAAGTAAGGGTTATATTCATTTGAACGGATGGGCACCTCCGAATTTCAGCAAGATTTTCAGCCATACAATTGGGAAATTCATCCAAGAGATTTAAAAGGGTTTGAACCGCATGCGAATCTTCAATACCTAGTACATTTAATACTCTCTGTGTAATGGCATTTATATTTATTTATTTTTGGCCTTCCTCAAAACACAAAATATCTATCGCCTTTTCTGATATAACTTAGGTCATATTGTTCAGTGAAATTTTGCCCAATCAAAATATCAACTTCCATAACACATTTATTAATATAAAAGTCAACAAATCGGGTGACGTCATCAATACTTATTCTAGCACGTGAACTCAAAGTCGGTTTGATTGTGTGACCAAAAGCTGTAGCCAAAACAACACCGTTATTAATCGGATGCAACTCTAGCAACAGATTATTGGCCATCTGTTCCGGGATAAGTGAGCATCCACTTCCAAAGTCAATAAAGCATTTACATTATTTGTGGCCATTAATGATAATTTGTTTATAGAATTTGTGATTAGGTTTGTTGCCGATAAAATTGACATTTAAAATTGCAAGATTTCTAGAACTTGATTGTCTTTGTTCACAATCGCGTCGAAAATGTCCCTGTTTCCCACACCTACTACATGCATTTGATTTAAATTTATTTTTCCAATATGGCAACGTGGCGCTAGATTCCGCATTTAGAGACGATTGTTTATTGCTAACTCTACTATCTAAAGTTTTGAAATGACTTGCCAAAATTGAGGGATCACGGATACCAGCTGTTTCGACGGAAAATCTAATTTGATGATCACTAATACCTAAAATTAATAAGATTAATTTTATCTTCGTTAGTTAAATTTATCTTTAATTTATGAATTTAAGCCAACTTTTCAAAAAAAAAATACTCATAAAAACCTGTTTCAGGTTTTGACACGCATGCCATCATTTCCTGCAAAGATTTATATAAGTCACGTTTGGGTTTGAAATTTTCAAGCAACATATTTTTCCATTCAACCCACGAAAATAATCTGGTAGGTAGCCCTCGGTACCAGATCTCCGCTGGTCCCCGCAATTTCGACAACGCTAGAGGTGCAGCGGTTTTATCATCCCATTGATAGACAGCTGCAAATTCATCAATGGAATGTAATCACTCATCCACATTCTGCGTTAATGGATTAAATTCAACTATTACCGTTTGAGACATAGAAACACTTACCCCCGCCTTCTGTTGCGATATTTTTTTCGCTAACTTACTCATGCCTTCAACGATAGCCTCGCTGATTTGTATTGCTACTGACCCACTAACAGAACTTCGCTCCTCAGTTTCGGTGGATCGGCAATCGTGGCAACCAAATTTGCGGCCCCTGTCATCCCCTTTGTCAGGTCTGTAACGCTTACGTGCACCCTCGGGAATAGAAGACAGACGACGTCCACTCCGATCCTTTCTTGAAGCAGACCCGCTCTTATGCTTATAAGATGGTGACCGGTCTCGTTTGTCGTCATGTCTTCTGTCAGTTGCAGAATGCCGCCTAGCACCAAGGCCACCTATGGTGGCCGTACTAGCACCCCTATTTTCGGGCGAACGGTGTCGCGATGGCCGACGATGCATGCATGACACCATATACACACACTATCATCAACACGTGAATCTTTTATTCCACTTCTGATATTAAATCAAAATATACTAAATAATAACTTTCAAATAAAAAATACGCATTTATTCGCAGCTCTCGTACACGTCAACTTATAATAAAAATCATATATCAATCTCGTCCCGTTCGAGTCCACGTCAAGTGCTCGATTCCCCGCTTTTTCTCCGCTTCCCAACGATCCCGTCTTTTCAGCATTCTTCCGGCAACGTTTCTTACGAGGCGGCTTCGTTTACATCGGCTATTGTACCTGGTTTCTTAACACCTATATGATATCAATATTTTCATTTTCTACTTAATAATATATACCTATTTTTTTATAATAAAAGACTATTATTTATCTACTACCCATTTATAACTCAATTGTATTAAGCAAATTATTTAATGGTGATAGTACTGGTAGTTGGTAGTATTAATGGCGTCCTCTATTGGTTAGTAAGAAATTTAACTGTTACAAACATTTCAATTTGGTGTATAAATTCTACCTCTAAGCCCAGGTACTTGTTTAAAGTAGCGTCTTCTGCCAGCGATCTGTTTTGACCTTTTCTTGTCGGTTCTAAGACGCGACCCGACGTTGGCCGAATCGGCACAAATACCCATGTGTTTACGGTACGCTAGATCCCTTGTAGCCGACTGATAGGTCAGTAGTTCGATAGTGTGTTTGTGATGCAAAGGTTACTGGTTCAATCTCCGTCAGTACCAAGCTTTTTTTAATTCTTTTTTGGTTATAGTAGTAGTAGTAGTAAACTCTCTATTGACCTTTTTCGTGAGAAATTCAGCCAGAAAAGACCTCTATCCGGCTTAGTAAGAGCTGGGGCGACCCATCCCAGATTAGTTACACCTGATGGATAGAGATACTATTTTTAGAGCACCCAGAATGTGGAGTATGTACCCCTGGGGCTCCGACTTGTACGTGCACGGCTTGTTTCAAGGTTCGAACACCACCGGCTAGACCTTCACACACATTTAACTTTTGTACATGCACGGGGCTCTAACCCCCGGCTGGACGTCCGAATCTTATTCGGGGAATCTACATAACCCCTGAAAGCCCCATGTGCCCCCAAACTATCATATACACAGGTAGTACAATAAGTAATATTTCACTTTTCGTATGGCCCTTCGCTCGCTACAGCTCGCTACGGGGGCTCAAGCAAAGGAAACTAACCAGGGGCTCACCCAAACGTAACCCAAGACATATTCAAAATCAAGAAAAAAATTGTTTGCTAACCAAAACTAACCCAAGACATACCCAAAATCAGGAAAAAACTGTTTGGAAACTTAAACGTAAAAAAAATGAAAAAAAGCAACGGGGTTCGAACCCGAGCCGCCGGCCGCCGCCGATAGCCACAAAATTGGGACCCAACCATCTAAAACACTAGACCACCACAGCTTATACTCCAAATTGATTGCATCACGAAGACATAGCGCGAATACAATCGCTCGAGTCATCGCCACATACACTAGATGGCGTTGGAGTCGTAAGGGTGAGAGGGAGGCGCCGCACGCATTATTTCGTCAGCGGGAACGATTCTAGACCGGCGCGACCTAGCCGCTAATGTGGATTCCCTGTAGTATGTGTTATATGTTTATGTAATTCCCCGACAGAAAATTGGCTTATTTAACCAAGGGGTTGATGACTACAGCTTAAAAACATAAAAGTTAAAACGAATAAGGTATTCTATATTGAATTGTGAAAGAAAGTGTCAATAGTATTTTATGGAACGACATTTTATTCTCATGCGCCATTCAAAACACTGACTTTGCAGGATTGCACGTGCAAATACAAAAATAACCGTTTTTCTAAGGAAATTTGTACAATCTACCAAATTTTGCGGTAAACTACCGAAAAACTACGATCGCACGCAGTATTTCGTCATCGGGAACGTTTCAGACTCTCGCGACCTAGCCGCTAATCCTAAATTCAATTTTCACATGGCCTTCCACTCGCATCGCTCGCTACGGGGGCTCAACAGAAAGAAACTAACCAGCTGCTAAACCAAACTCGCGACAGCATTGCCGTTGGCTGCCATCAAGGTCGAATGTTCCAAACCTACAAAGAAGGGCGATTCTTTGTGAAGGTATTCGCGGACACATGCAAGCTGCTGTATTTTCGTAAAAAGTGCATCCAAAGTACGGGCACGCATTACAATAAGTAATATTTCACTTTTCGCATGGCTTCCGCTCGGTACCGCTCGCTACGGGGTCTTAGGAAAACCCAAACTAACCCAAAACATACCCAAAATGAAGGAAAAACTATTTAAAAACATCCGAAAGAAAATATAAAAAAGCAACGGGGTTTGAACCCGGGCCGCCGCCGATAGTCGCCGAATTGAGACCTAACCATCTAAACCTCTAGACCACGACGGCTCGTGCAGCAAATGGATTGCATCGCGAAAACATCAGCCTTTTAAGATCCTTTACAGGCATAGGCGACTATGTAAAAATCGGCCTCTCTTAATGGTCGATCCATCTCGTAGTACAATATGTCTTCGCGATGCAATCAGTTTGTGGCAAGAGTTCTCGTGGTTTAGATGGTTGAGTCTCACCTGGACGGCCCGATTCAAACCCCGTTGCTTTTTTTTATTATTTTTTTAAGATTACTAACTCAAACTAACCAGGTGCTAACCCAAAGTAACCCAAGACATACCCAAAATTAAGAAAAAAACTGTTTAGAAACATAATCTTTAAAAAAAAAATAAAAAAAAGCAAGAGGGTCTACCTAAACCTCTCAGCCATGAGAGGTCTTTCGAGAAACCGATTGTATCAAGATGACATATTATAATACGAGATGGATCGACCAATAGGAGAGGCCGATTTTGATATAGGCGACTACGCCTGTAAAGGATTTTTAAATGCAAATAATAATGCAATAAAATTGCAATTGCTCGAGTCAACGACACCTACACTAGATGACGCTGGAGACGCTTTTACCTTGATGGCAGCCAACGGCAATGCTGTCGCGAGACACTCATACCTCTCATGATACAATATTGTATCATGCATACCTCTAGATTCTAGACCACATACAGACTAGAGTTGCCGATCTTTCAGAAAAGTATCGATTTCTGGGATCGATCCAATTCGAAAGCAACAGAATCGATTCGCGATTAAATCGGATATAGTAAAATCGATCTTTAAGAAAATCGATCTTTAGTTTGTTAGTTAGTTAATAACAATAAAACAATACTTAAGACTTTGCGATCCAATAATATTAATGATTAGGTACAACGTATTACGCCACGTAGGTACTATCCTATTAAAAATATAATTAAAAGTACTTAAAACAAACTTACCTATATTAAAATACTGCTGCACTATAGCTTACAAAACGAGCAATAACGGGACTATTGTTTCAAATGTCTTACACACATCAATCAGTGCAAACAGCAATCATAAATAGAGAAATAACAGTCTTTATTAATTTAACGACGAAGAAAAATTCAAAAAATATGTCAAAATAGGCTCACTGAAACACCCTCAATTGAGTCGCAATAATAAAAGAAAAAATGATATAAGGGCTAGGTTATTAAATACGTCATATGCAGGCGGCACGATAATCGATGCAGTATCACAGTTTATACCGTACGGGTACGGTATAAACTGTGACAGTATTGCAGTTAGCTTGGCATTTTAGAATTCCTCCGAACGCGCGCGGAGGATTCCCGGAATAATATGATTACGAATTTGCGATTACGATGTTGCCGATTGCCTTGCCTGTATCGCATATTATTTGCATTCAATAACTTATTAATTTTGACGAGGCCGAAAGCCGAAAATATCAGTATCAGTCATAGTCATAAAATTGTAAGTATCGATTCTAAAAATCTAAAATCGCTTTTAAAGAGATCGATCTTCGATTAAATCGACCCAAAGAGAATCGATTCAAAAGATCGATTTTTTAACTTAAAAAAATCGATCTTTCAAAAGATCGATTCTAAATCGGCAACCCTAATACAGACGACTGGTTGTATCGCGATAATCCTGAAGTACATGAAAATTGAAAACGGTTGACGGCTCAAAGTTATGAGGCCGTCCCCAGACATGTTTTCATCATCACATCACTTCTTTTGGCAAAACCGTTATTATTAATAACTATTTATAGTTTTTGCCATCCTTGTCCTTGTGCTTATTATAAATATATGATGATCCCGAAGGGAGTAAACCGATAATTCGCAAACAGGTGGTGATTTCGGAGAGTATAAATTCAAGGGTTGGGTCCAAGTCCCAGATTTCTGTTCGCGTGCTTGTGCACGGTCTACCCGTGTATCCCGTGTCCTGTATCTGTGTGTCTATTGTATGGAATAAAATCGTTATCGTTATGAATTCCATTTGGTCGATTTAAGATAAATATCTACCGGTAAGTGTTATCTTATCAGTTTAATTGTTGATATATTCATTAATTGGCAAGCTTAACTTAAAATTTACTGTTTAGCATGACTAACTATAGGATGATAGGAGTGTCATTTTTGTCTTGATTAGAGATGAAACTTAAACTATTATTTTGCTTTTTCATGCTTATTTACTTATTCTGTGTAAATTGGGCCATAGCTATTTGAAGCTGAATAAATTTACAATTTATTAAGGAAGGGGCTTCATCCGATAGCGTAGGAAAATATGTTCTTGGCCTACTATAATTTTTGTTTATTTGACTTTTTGCCTTTTCAAACGTCTATAACCAGTCTTAAAAAATGATGTCCCAATAATGAAGGGTCCACCTCTTTAATAAAGTATATTGTTAAGTACTTTAAATGTAATCTTGAATGATGTCATCCTATAATTTCATTTGGATTTTATTTGTGTATTAGCAACATCAACTAAGTTTTTTTTGGCTAATATGACTTTTTTTGGCTAATATAATGTTTCTCAGTTTCTCTCACTTGTTTTGATTGACATGCTTTTAGGCTATATATACATTATACCTAGGTTTTGAGAAGTAATTGGCAACATTTCATGTATGATGTCATACTTATTTCAGTTGATAATGATTTAA
>MU192918.1:7815-26488 GCA_016904865.1 Pissodes strobi | reverse complement strand
AGTCTATCAAAAACAAGCCCCAAAATCCTTAGATGTTCAAAAAAGGAGTTCGCAATAATAATTATGTCATCCAAGTACACCATGACGTGATTCTCCAAATCTACACCCAAGACGCGATCTACAACTCGCTGCTAATTCGCGGGGGCATTCGTCAAACCAAAGGGCATACGCCGAAACTGATAGAGATTTCTTCCTGGTACCGTAAAAGCGGTAAGTTCTCGAGAAGACTCACTGCGGAATTTGCCAAAATGCGGATTTCATATCGATGGAACTAATGTATCGAGTGTCCCTAAGTCGGTCTAGAATGGCGGAAATATAAGGGATCGGTTAGGCGTCCTTCTTTGTGCTGACGTTGAGCTTCCTAAAATCGACACAGAATCGGTAGGTGTCGTCCCTTTTCCGTACCATACACACTGGGCTAGACCATGGGCTCTTAGAAGGCTCGATCACTCCTAGTTCCAGCATTTCGTCAATCTCCTTGCTTAAAAGGAGATACAGGATAATACCGCTGCTTAATCGGTGGAGTACCAGGTTCCAGTTCGATAACATGTTCGGCCACCTTACAACATCCAAGGTTGCTGTCCATCAAACAAAATTTCTCATTTACCACAGAATCCAAGGCCAATCGGTCAACTTCCGACAATGAATCACCATTCAATATGCTACAAACCTCGGCGGCCGAACCAGTATCCGAAAAATGTCAAACGCTTTCGTCAGGTTGGGTATAATCTTGATAATCTTCTAGAAATCGATGCCCAGCATAAGTTGATGAGCCAGATCGGGAAGAACCTAAATATCTATCATTCGAGTCTTATCCAACAAAGTCACCGGGGTTTGAAAATAACAAATACTCGAACATCTCTGGCCATTGGCAACCCTGCATATGGTTTGAGATTTAACAAGCTTCAACCCTAAATTCTCCAAAATTTTAAAACCGGGATGACCTACAATAGTTCGAGACGCTCCCGAATCCAATAAGCCTAAAATTGAGTGTCCCAAAACCGAAATTTCCAAATAAGGACGTTCATCACCATGCGCATGAGCAATTATGAAGTCAAGCAGATCCTGGTTAGGAAAGTCATTACGGTTGGGCGTTAGTGTCGCGGTCTGAAGGCATCGTACGACCTATCGAAGCTTCCCGTGAGCCGTTTCCCGAGGGTGAGCACTTCACGCAAGACCTAACAGTCACCCCAGGAGCACCACAACGATAACAATGAGTTTTCCGATGGGCAGGACACTGACGGCTCAAGTGGACGGCCTGATTACAATTCCAACACTTACGTACCCTAGAATCAGGAGACAAAGGTAACGGAGACTGTTGCCGAATCTCGTGGACAGTATTAGGAGTGCCCTCTGCACTGGAATGGGTCGGTGGGTCCGCTGAATTAAAGCTAAATAATACAAAAATGCAATTAAGTAAGACTCGAGAAACACAAAACATCGGCAATTTATAGGGAAAACTTACCTTTTAAACGGAAGGCGAAAGTACACGGCACATAAAAAAAAACGCCAAGCACTACAATGGCTGCCTATGCCAGAGGAAAAACCAATTTCAAAAATCCTTGCTTGGCGAATCGAAAACAAATCGCAATGGTTAATACGGGAATAAATACGTTGTTAGTCGACAAAATCCACCGTAAATGCCTCGGCGTAAAACAAATTTTAAAAATCGACTGCACAACTGAAAGGCTTCTCTGGAAAAAGGACCGTATCTTCAAGGCTGAACAAGGCGTCCCTTTCGCGCCTCGACAGATCAAGTCTCCACGCAGGAAATTTCACTGCGACGCTTCTCAACGCTCCAATAAAACGGACACCCTAGGTCCCGGGGGGACAGATATAAAATCGAATTCAATATCGGACTTAGATTTCGTACTTCGAACGGGCGCATGAATGGTACCGGGGCGTACCAAAAAATTCACTCCTAGTTGGCGACCGAAACGGAATGTCATACGATAATGTACAAAGCTTTTGGTGGTACCAAAGTTCTATGCCCTCCCCGTCCAAGTATTTTTAAAAACACCTTTTATATTTAAAAAGGCCTTATTTTGACTGTTTTGCCAAAATTAAGACAAGTGTGGGCACTGTCCGCTTTGAGTTGCGTTGACACAACTTAGTACAATTATTTATCGATAATGTAGAAAGTTTTTGGTGGTACCAAAATTTTATGCCCCCCGATCCAAGTATTTTTAAAAACACCTTTTATATTTAAAAAGGCTTTGACTTGCGTTGAGAAAACTTGGTACAATTATTTATCGATTTGGGGGGGGGGGGGGGGCATTGAACTTTGGTACCACCAAAAGCTTTCTACATTATCGAAAAAAAATTATATTAAGTTTCGTCAACGCAACTCGTCTTAATCTTGACAAAACAGGAAACATAGGAGATTTTTAAATATATAAAGTGTTTTTAAAAATACTTGTACGGGGGGCCATTGAACTTTGGTACCACCAAAAGCTTTCTAAATTATCTCTTAATAATTGTACCAAGTTTCATCAACGCAACTCAGAGCGGACAGTGTCCACACTTGTCTTAATCTTATCAAAACAGTAAAAATACTTGGACGGTTGGCATTGAACCTTGGTACCACCAAAAGCTTTTTACGTTATCCCTAAATAATTGTACCAAGTTTCGTCAACGCGATTCAAAGCGGACGGTGTCCACACTTGTCTTAATCTTTGCAAAATGGTAAAAATAGAGTATTTTTTATATAAAGGTGTTTTTAAAATACTTGGACCGGAGGGCATTGAGCATTGGTACCACCAAAGGCTTTCTATATTACCTAAGAATAATATTAAGTAGTTTTGTAAACGCAAAGTGGACAATGTCCACACTTCTTTGAGTTATATATTATTCAGAAAATATTGCATTTTTTTATTTGAGATATAAGAAAATTACTTGGACTGGTACCATCGAAGACGTTTGACATATATAGTCAATATTTTTACCATTTCCCGTCAACAAAGTACATATTTTTAAAATTGATTCATAATGCATTTAAAAATACTCGAAATTATACATTTCGTATATGTATGTATATATGTCATTATTTGATAATTAAATAAAATTGTAACCTAATGCATTCCGAAATTACGGCCTATACATACAAAAAATTGTGGTCTAATACACACATAATATTCTGACCTAATACACACTTTAAAGAATTGTGACCTTTTAGTTCTGCCGTCTTCAAAGTGTGTGTAAACGTATTTAGAAGGAGTGTATCGTATTTTTATCACTTGTGGCATGTTTGGTATGATGAGATCTTTCATTTTATGCAAAAAAAACATGATAGGTCACAATTCGGTTTCGGGGTACATAGGTCACAAACGACCAAATACGTGTAATGGTGTGTGTGTGTGTGTGTGTATGTGATGAAATCGATTACAGGTCGCAATTTTGAAGATAGCGACTTGAAATTTGGCATAGAGGTAGAGGTCCATGAACCCTCGGAACCTATTGATTTTGGTTACGATCGGTTAATATACAGGGTGTGAAAACAGGACAAGTTACCGTTTTTTGGCATTTTTGCCCGTGTCACAAGGACCAACTTTTCTTTTTTTTTATATCAAATGAAAGTATTCGGTAAGATACGTATTTTTGTTCCTTTGCTCTTTTGCTCTATTTGTTATACAGGGTGTGAAAACAGGACAAGTTACCGTTTTTTGGCATTTACAGGTCGCAATTTTGAAGATAGCGACTTGAAATTTGGCATTGAGGTAGAGGTCCACAAACCCTCGGAACCTTTTGATTTTGGTTACAATCGGTTAATATACAGGGTGTGAAAACAGGACAAATCACAGTTTTTTGCAATTTTTGTCCGTGTAAACAAGGATAATATTCTTTTTTTTATGTCAAATGAAAGTATTCTGTAAGACACGTAATTTTGTTTCTTTGCTCTTTTGTTCTAATTGTTATACAGGGTGTGAAAACAGGACAAGTTACCGTTTTTTTGCATTTAATGTCGCAATTTTGAAGATAGCGACTTGAAATTTGGCATAAAGTTAGGAGTCCACAAACCCTCGAAGCCTATTGATTTTGGTTACGATCGTTTAATATACAGGGTGTGAAAACAGGACAAATTACCGTTTTTTTGGCATTTACAGGTCGCAATTTTGAAGATAGCGACTTGAAATTTTGCATAGAGGTAGAGGTCCACAGACCCTCGAAGCCTGTTGATTTTGGTTACGATCGGTTAATATACAGGGTGAGAAAAAAGGACAAGTTGCCGTTTTTTGGCCATTAGAGGTCGCAATTTTAAAGATAGCGATTTGAAATTTTGCATGGAGTTAGAGGTCCAAAAATTTTCGAAGCCTGTTGAGTTTGGCTACAATCGGTTAATATACAGGGGGTGACAGCAGGACCAGTTACCGTTTTTTGGCATTTATAGGTCGCAATTTTGAAGATAGCGACTTGAAATTTGGCATAGAGGTAGAGGTCCACAAACCCTTGAAGCCTATTGATTTTGGTTACGTTCTGTTAATATACAGGGTGTGAAAACAGGACAAGTTACCATTTTTGGCATTTTTGTTCGTGTAAACAAGGACCAACTTTTCCTTTTTTCGGTGTCAATTTATAAGTAGACGTGAAAGTATGTCAGCATTTTTTATTGACAATATGGTTACCATAGCAACCAATTAATAATACGTAAATCACTAATAAAAGATATAGTATGGTACTTAGGATTGTTTGTAAAGCCTAATTTGATAATAAAAAATTGGTTTCTATGGTAACCAAAAGAAAGTTAAGAATCGTCTTAATTCGTCAATCGTCCGACTTAGAGATTTGATATATGGTATTTAGGTAAAGATTAAAAAACAATTAACAATTGACGTTGACAAGTCGGTTACCATGGCAACCAATTAATAATACGTATATCATTAATGAAATATATAATATGGTACTTAGGATTGTTTATGAAGCATAATTTCATAATACAAAATTGGTTGCTATGGTAAACAAAAAAAAAAGTAAAAAATCGTCATAATTCGTCAATCGTACGACTTAGAGATTTGATATTTGGTATCTAGGTAAAGATAAAAAAAAAATTACGATTGACGTTGACAAGTCGGTTACCATGGCAACCAATTAGAAAATTATCACGGTAAAATTAGACTTAGCGATTGGTAACTCTAATTATAAGGGCTTTCTAATTATAGGCCACGGTACGGATAGGAGGGTGGCAATAATGTGTGACCGAAGGTCACACAAACGAGGCCCGAAGGGCCTCGCGCGTGCCGCAGGCACAGGCGGCCACGCCGCTTGTTAGAAAGCCCTTATCTATAATATAGGGCTTTCTATAGGGCTTTATAACGGAGTTTTAGCCTGTTTGTGCGTATGCTATGAAATCGATTACAGGTCGCAATTTTGAAGATAGCGACTTGAAATTTGGCATAGAGGTAGAGGTCCACGAGCCCTCGGAACCTATTGATTTTGGTTATGATCGGTCAATATACAGGGTGTGAAAACAGGACAAGTTACCGTTTTTTGGCATTTTTGACCGTGCAAACAAGGACCAACTTTTCTTTTTTTTTATGTCAAATGAAAGTATTCGGTGTGACACGTATTTTCTTAATTTGCTCTTTGCTCGAATTGTTATACAGGGTGTGAAAATAGGACAAGTTATCGTTTTTTGGCATTTACAGGTCGCAATTTTAAAGATAGCGACTTGAAATTTGGCATAGAGGTAGAGGTACATAAACCCTCGGAACCCGTTGATTTTGGTTTTGATCGGTCAATATACAGGGTGTGAAAACAGGACAAGTCACCGTTTTTTGCATTTTTGTCCGTGTAAATAAGAATAAAATTAATTTTTTTTAATGTCAAATGAAATTATTCGGTAAGACACGTGTTTTTGTTCCTTTGCTCTTTTGCTCTAATTGTTATACAGGGTGTGAAAACAGGACAAGTTACAATTTTTTGGCATTTACAGGTCGCAATTTTGAAGATATAGACCTGAAATTTGGCATAGTGGTAGAGGTCAATAAACCCTCGAAGCCTAATGATTTTGGTAAGAATCGGTTAATATACAGGGTGTGAAAACACGACAAGTTACGGTTTTTTGGCATTTACAGGTCGCAATTTTGAAGATTGCGGCTTGAAATTTGGCATAAAGGTAGAGGTTCACAAACCTTAGAATTTTATTGATTTTGGTCACGATCGGTTAATATACAGGGTGTGAAAATAGAAAAAATTACCGTTTTTTTGCCATTTACAGGTCGCAGTTTTGAAGATAGCGACTTGACATTTGGCATAGAGGTAGAGGTCCACAAACCCTCGAAGCCTATTGATATTGGTTCCGATCGGTTATTATACAGGGTGTGAAAACAGGACAAGTTACGGTTTATTGGCATTTACAGGTCGCAATTTTGAAGATAGCGACTTGAAATTTGGCATAGAGGTAGAGGTTGACGAACCCTCGAAGTCTATTGATTTGGTTACGATGTCTTAATATACAGGGTGTGAAAACAGGACAAGTTAACGTTTTTTTGGTATTTTTGTACGTGTAAACAAGGACCAAATTTTCTTTTATCGATGTCAATTTATAAGTAGAGGTGAAATTATGATGGCATTTTTTGTTGACAACATGGTTACCATAGCAACCAATTAATAATATGTATATCACTAATAAAAGATATGGTATGGTACTTAGCATTGCTTATGAAGCCTAATTTGATACTAAATAATTGGTGGCTATGGAAATCAAATAAAGTAAAAAATCGTCATAATTCGTCAGTCGTACGACTTAGAGATTTGATATTTGGTATTTAGGTAAAGATTAAAAAAAAAATTAACGATTGACGTTGACAAGTCGGTTACCTTGGCAACCAATTAATAATATGTATATCACTTATAAAACATATAGTATGGTACTTAGGATTGTTTATGAACCTAATTTGATACTAAAAAATTGGTTGCTATGGTAACCAAAAAAAAAGTAAAAAATCGTCATAATTCGTCAATCGTACGACTTAGAGATTTGATATTTGGTATTTAGGTAAAGATTTAAAAAAAAACGATCGACGTTGACAAGTCGGTTACCATGGCAACCAATTAATATTATGTATATCACTAATAAAATATATAGTATGGAACTTAGGATTGTTTATGAAGCCTCATTTTATACTAAAAAATTGGTTGCTATAGTAACCAAAAAAAGGAAAAATCGTCATAATTCGTCAATCATACGACTTAGAGATTTGATATATGGTGTTTAGCTAAAGATTAAAAAACAATTTACAATTGACATTGACAAGTCGGTTACCATGGCAACCAATTAATAATATGTATATCACTAATAAAATATATAGTATGATACTTAGGATTGTTTATGAAGCCTAATTTGATACTAAAATTGATTGCTATGGTAACCGAAAAAAATAAAAAATCGTCATAATTCGTCAATCGTACGACTTAGAGATTTGCTATTTGGTAATTAGGTAAAGATAAAAAAAAATAACGATTGACGTTGACAAGTCGGTTACCATGGAAACCAATTAGTAATATGTACATCACTAATAAAACATATATTATGGTACTTAGGATTGTTTATGAAGCCTAATTTGATACTAAAACATTGGTTGCTATGGTAACCAAAAAAAAATTAAAAAATCGTCATAATTCGTCTATCGTACGACTTAGAGATTTGATATTTGGTATTTAGGTAAAGATAAAAAAAAACGATTGACGTTGAAAAGTCGGTTCCCATGGCAACCAATTAGAAAATAATCACGGTAAAATTAGACTAGCGATTGGTAAATCTAATTATAAGGGCTTTATAATTATAGGCCACGGTACGGATAGGAGCGTGGCAATAATGTGTGACCGAAGGTCACACAAACGAGGCCCGAAGGGCCTCGCGCCTGCCGCAGGCACGAGTGGCCACGCCACTTGTTACCTTTGCCCTTTAATATCGCCCTAGAGAAAGCTACGAGGTCGGCAGAAATTCAAACAGAACTTTTGACTGCCCGAGGCTCGAAATTATTGTTAGCATATGCAGATAACATTGACATCATTGGAGACTCCACAATAACAGTAAAAGGTGTCTTTAATATCATAGAAAAGGCTACAAGAGAAGTAGGACTCAAGATTAACGAGGAAAAGACCAAATATGTGCATAAACAGACAGGGACACAGAGATAGAATAGAGCAGAATGTAACAATAGACACTTATAATTTTGAACGAGTGGAGCGTTTCACATATCTAGGAGCTACAATTACAGCCGATAACGATGTCACAGAGGAAATAAAAGGCAGAATACAAGCCGCAAATCGATGTCTGTTCTCTCTAAACAACTTTTTCAAATCCAAAAGCATCTCAAGAATCTCAAAGGTGAAAGTCTATAAAAGCATTATAAGGTCAATAATCACTTATGGAATATTTTTGGTCCCCACCACGACCCTAACAGCAACCAGTATCGCATGAGGACAAACGCCGAGATTAGTCAGCTTTATGGCGATGCGACGGTGATATTGTCAACGAAATTAAGTCCCAGCGCCTAAGATGGTACGGGCATGTCCATAGACTACGAGATGACAGACTGACGAGACTGATATGGGAGGAGAGACCGTCGGGAAAAAGGCCACTTGGGAGACCACGCCAGAGATGGAAAGACAACATCAAAGCAGATCTCACAAAAATGAATACCCCTCTGGACACGAATCTGTTGAAGGACCGGGAGGCCTGGAGGAGTATAGTGCAGCAGTCAGCCAAGACCCACCCTGGGTTATAGAGCTACCTTGTATATATGTACTAAAGCTACTGTTTGATATGTTTCAAGTTTAAGTACTTTCAATGTTATTTAATTGTTCATCCATTCGAGAACAACAAGGTTTTTCTAAAGTTGAATCAGACGATCTTTTAAGTGGTAGCTCTACATTACCATCTGTATGAGATTGAAAAATTCCTAAATAATCTTTCAATCATTTAAATCTTGTGATTCACTTGTGATTCACTATTTTGTCACAAATTGAAATTATTTTCCAAAGCAATATTTTCACATTCCCCTAAATTTAAATCAAAATTATTATTATCCAAAGCTATGATTTCAATTATTATTTGTCAGAGCTGTCATTTCAACATTTTCTCCTAAATTTAAATCTAAATCATTATTTTCTAAAGCAATATTATTGTCGGAATTTAAATCTAGCAATATTTCGTTGGAATTACTACTCTGTTGATTTATTACATTTTTATAAATGTTATTTTGTACCATTTCTTTAAAAATGTTTGATCTTTGACTCAAAACTTCACTATTATCACTTAAAATTGCCGGTATATAAATATTTGACAAAATGTTCACTTTTCTACTTTCACAATTATTTATAATGGGTTGTTTTTCAAGATTGGGGACACTAAATGAATTAGAACTCATTTCGAAGTTTACCGACCAAACAGAAGAACAGCTTAAGCGTAAATGATGCTTCAATCGCTTTTATATGGTTGTGTTGAGAAAGCGACCCTCCCTCCTGACCTCCAAATCTCAACCAGCCCCCCTTCCCCTCAACCTAGCCACGTCGTCCCTTCGTAATTTTTTTCTTAAATTCTTACCTCCAAATCTGGGATTCCTGAGAGGGAAAGAAAGAAAGAGAAGAAAAGAGAAAAAGAAAGACAGAAAAGAAATGTAACAATATCTATCAATATAGCCTAAGTACTAACAAGGATAAAATATGTTTGCGTTTTCGTTCAACAGAATGCGACAAAAATTGGGATCAAAGACAAAAAAGCGAAATTCTATTTCTTGTGACCACGCTCCCTCCCAACAGGTTGAAACATGCCTTTGCTCCATTTAATATTTTGCTTATTTCCAAGTTTTCTTCATTGTCATCATCTGCGCTAAGTCTTCTTTACTACTCAACTCCTCTTCATCTATGTGACATTCTGCTACATATTTTTCAGTGGTGTTTTAACTGTTTCCGTTTGCTGCAAAGAACTTCTCATTATTTTTTTCATTATCGTTTTCCTCAATTTCTCCAATGTGTGAGAAGTTTCCATTTTCAATAAGATACATTAGTTCCTTTTAATCTTTTGGATATCAACCGCGCCAACAAAATGAGCTGCACCAAAATGGCATACTCTAAAAAATCCAAAATACTAAGATGATGTACCCTATTAAAAGTGGAGGCTCCATAACATAAAATTTTGATCCTGTAATAATCCAGTGGATTTATAGGGTCAAGACCAATCTCGTGTTTAAAGTATTATTCATTAATTCTGCAACGCCCCTGCCCATGGCACATTCGTTGTACCTGAAGGCCGAGACTCTTTGGACGTGATCCTGACAATGGTAAATGATTTATCGCCACTATGGGTTAAGACCCTGTTAAATTGACGTTACTTGATAGTAGATTTTAAAGTAGATGTTTGTTAACAGATTATCTTGAATGATTGTAATTTCTAAAGTGACCAGTCAATACTGGCAATAAAACCCAAATAGTCAGTTTTTACACATCTATTTTTCTTTACTGTACAGTGTAAGTGTTTGTTGTGTTTTGTATTCTTTAAGGATCTTACGACCATTAGCCCAACTTGTTATTCGATTGTTATTAGGAGATAAGGGGGTTAAGGTTTAATTGAATTGGTCACAGTCACCTCCCAGCCCAAAATCTAATCAAAATCGCGCAATTTTCATAATCTGATCCTAGTAAAGCACTAGATTTGACAGTTCGATCCTCCTTAAAATGATGTCTAGCGATTAAATCGTAAAGAATTTAAGTGAAACTTACATTTACCTCTTTGTAAGGAAGCCCTATCGAGTCCCCGGGGAGTTGCGCCTGTCTGGGGTTTTAGGATTTGTTCTTAATTTCATTTGGCTGAGGAAAACTACTGAAATGCTCAATTTCTCGGATAATTGAGAAACTATAAAAAGTGTAGATGAAGCGAGGGTATGTCAGAATATGTGTTTGAATGGTAAACTAGTCTCAAGCTTTGGTGAGTGCAATTGGGCCAGTCTCTAGCCAAAATGAGTGAATTTGTAAATATGTAGAAATTTGAAGGGGAATCCAATCTCAAGCTTTGGCGAGTGGAATTGGACTAGTCTCTAGCCAAAATGAGTGAATTTGTAAATATGTAGAAATTTGAAGGGGAAACCAGTCTCAAGCTTTGGCGAGTGGAATTGAACCAGTCTCTAGCCAAAACGAGTGGATTTTAGAGACTCCTCTCTGCTTCTTGCTGCGAGCTTTTTTATATGAAAACGTCCCCATTTGATTTGTGGGTGCGACAAGAAACTATTAAAATTCCAATCCTACACATTAAGAGGCGTAAATAAGTGTGCCCCATGAATTCCCAGAGCCCGGCTCGACTCCTTTTACCTACTTCTCGAAGGTTTACATGTAAACGTGCGTTTTTAAAGATTTACAAAAATCTGGGAATGTATTCAAATTTTTTGGGCGAATTTTATTATTTTAGAACTTAGGGTCGGCCTATTTCACTTCAAAGCGTATTCTTGTTGTCCGTGTTTAACTGTCCGCTTCATCTGGTTGCAAATATAAAGGGTCCGGAAATTTATACCTGGCGCAAGGCCACGGTTAACGCAAGACTGCGGTTTTGCCACATAGACTCTGGTTTTGCCCTTGTGTACACGTGAATTAAAACCGGTTGTGTAGACTAATAACCACTGGATTAGGACGTACGCTGTTTCCTTTAGTCTTTCACATTTCTCCCCTATAATAAGGCTTATTAAAGGAGTCGTGCCTAGGGATGTGTTTAGAAGCTTCAAACGACGACCTAGATAAAATATCGATTGTTTCAAAATATTGTAGCTTTAAACTATAAAAGATGAAGGGATATAGCTTGCATTATTAAATAAATACTAACCGGTCAATGGAAATTAATTTTCTTGTCGATATTTTTCGTTTTTGGATCTATCGTAAATTGCTTTTCCAGAAGTAAATTTTTACTCAAATACTGAGTTCAAAAGCTTATTGGAATAAGAACAAAATCAGTTTTACTTAACATACATATATATTTCACATTCACATTTCACCACCAACACTAATCTTGTTGTGTGATATGGTAATATTTGAATTACATTTCTTAATAGTCATAGGTCAACACTTATCAATATAATAGAAATCTCTTGGCTACTGACAATCTAGAAGGGAATACAGAAGAAAGTATCTAGTGATATTTTGGGTCAAGGAATTAGATTCTGACGAACCAGAAGCAAGCGAATCTCATGGTGTAGACGTAATTGATGAAATTTTTGCCTCCTGCTGTATGGGATTTCAAAGGACCCACTCAAGTTAGTTATGATAAGATAGTAATTATGAATGTGGAAGAGGATGTTCGGAAAGTATCTTCCAAGGCGAAGGACATTAAAAGAAATCCATTCTACACCAAATTGGCAACAAAGCAAGAGCGGCTGGAGTTCGGAAGTTCGTAAAGGAAGGACTGAAGAAACGAATGGAGAGGGGTGAAGAAAGCTTAGGAATAAGATACAGTAAGGGCGAGCCAAGAATAGGATAGTTAAAAAACTGAAGGTTTCTGACGAACGTTCCACATTAAATGTGGAAGAGGATACTGGAAAAATAGCAACTAACATTGGCGTTGAAATGACTAAGGCCATGCACCAAAATGTGAAGTGCTTACTGGACATTTCTATTAAGGATCATGACGAAAGTCCGGATATAGTCTGCTTGGCAGAGCACTGGATGAAAAGAGATGAGTTGAATTATATTGGAATTGAAGGTTATATAAAGTGTAAGGTCCTGGTACGCGAGAGAAAATATGGAGCATGGTGAAAAAACAATTTAGTTCCTCCTATCAGGCTCCGTTCAGGAATTTACGGGTTAAATGGCATGTCTGAAGTATAACTGCCATCAGCACGTATCCCATGATGTTCTGGGATAATCCGATATCCTGACAATTTTAAGTAGATTCTTCGAAGTGATCCCTTCAGCCGAAATTATCAGCGGGATTGTGAAAATTTTAGTCAGCTGTCAGACGTTCTTTAGCTCTACCGCAAGGTTTTCGTATTTTGTGACTTTTCTTGTAACGAAAATAGCGCCCCACGTTGGGCGCCACTTTGTAACGATTTGATGAGTTGGGCGTCATTTAATAATAAAATATTAGCTCAGTCGCCAACTTGTAAGGATAAATTTAGTTGGACACTAATTTGTAGTGAAAGTTAATTTATTTAGTTTAATTATGTATAGGATTCTTTTTTCTTCTGAGGGGATGAGTTCTCTCTTTTATTAATTATATTTAGGCGCCAGAGTTCCTAGAGACAATGCAAACTGAGTATAAACATTTAAAGATCAATAACTATAAAGATAAGAATATCAAAAATTTGCCCTTATAATTCGTCTCTCACAGATCTCGATCTTGCGATAAAGTAAACAAGGGAATCTTAAAACAAAAATATATTAATTATATAATTAATTTACAAATATGAGTGTAGACATTTGAAAAATTGAAATCTATATAATCAGATGTAAATATAACTTATGAAATTGTTCGAAATATAGTTTTTTGAATAAATTGACTAGCAATGAGAATGAAAATTAAATGATTAAAAAAAAATAATTATAACAGATAGTTTGGGTTAGTTTGGGTTTGACTGACTGATACTTAACTTCGTTCAGTTATTCTGTAGCCATGCGATCGGTTGGGACCTCCACCGGAACCGCTTCTGCCTGTCCTAAGTTCAATCGATTTAGGGTTATCCATGCAGGACTTACAGGTAATCCTAGTGACGACTCCCACCAGTTTTCACGGCACAGCTGTCGTTCACGTCTCCACTCATTCGTAACATGAAAAAATAGACAAGTCTTAGACCAACGTATACTGCTAATTAACTAATTATTCAAGGAAATGTCCTATGGACCTCAGTTAGACTACATAGGAGGTAGTAATCAACAATTTGAAAATTTACTGGTTATACTAGGTATAATCAGAAATTAAATTACAATTTTAAGTTGAGCAAAAATTATAAATAACTATTGTTAAGCAACACTATAAATAATTACTGTTACTCAAGATATTTCTTTTCTTTACTTTAAGATATGAAATTCAAAAGAAATTATGACTCAAATTTGAAATTCAAAAGAAAATTATGAAACTTTGTTCCAAACAGTGGCTCTCGGCAAATCTAAATAAAAGATAACTTGATATTAATGATAAATAGAAAAATAGAGGTACAACCTCTTTATAAACGAGTCTTATAACTCAAAATTAGTAATTTCTATTACTCTTCTATATGGCCCTTGGCACATAAACGATAATTGAGCGTAATTACACCTCAATTAATTAGAGACAAAGATAAGGTAGTCACTATCTCGCATGGAGATAGAAATTTAGATAGAAGAAAAAGAAAAAAACGCGTAAATTTACGCATGTGAGCTTAACCTCTCATAAATGCAAATTAATGTCGGTACATCAGTGTTGAGACGTGACAAGGCAAATGCTAATAATTATATGCTTGATGTTACAAATAAACTGAAATTTTAATGAAATAAGCCTGAAAAGAAAAAATATAAAACCAACAATACTATGAGGGAAAATCAGAGAAATTCTACTAAAAATTCAATTTACTACCTTTGCAGGAATACATAAAATCCACTTTGAGAATTCCCCAAATAATACTGTTCAATTTAAATGAAAAATACGTAAAACAATGTGCGTGACCGATGAAATAATTTCGTTCTCTGTAAATTTCGACTATACCATTATCAAATTACATGAATTTGACTAATGAGATACGCAATTATCCACCAACAAATCGATGTCTTAATACAATAGTCACTACAAAAAATTAAGATTATTGAAGTTGTAAATTAATCGAAAGTGTAATATAAAAATGCTAAATTCTTGCTTAGCAGAATATGACTAAGCGAATCAGAAACAATTGTTAATTATGTATTTAAGATTGAAAAAATTAGTGAAATATATTGCAAGATGAATAAAATATTTCAAGAATATCAGCACTTACCCAGTCAAGCGTCGCGTCGCGTCACCTCCAAGATGAATCGATCTTGCTTTCAAAATTCAAGACGTTCAACCTATTATGATTTTCGATGCTTTAATTGGATGATTTAAATCATGTGACTACCACTATAGGGCACGCGGCGACAAACCAAGGAAATACTCAATTTATACTAAATATAGCAATCGATAGTAAATTAAATTCATAAATTGTAGGTATTAAATAGCGTACTACGCTTTCCAATTACCAAGTACATGAGATAAGCCCGTTTCCGAATAGATGTCACTGGCGACTCATATACCAAACATCGAAAATCATTGATATTTAAACTGAATTTAGTGGAGCGGAATAAGCTAATATTCCGTTACATTCTGTCTCAGCTTAGCTATGTCAATGATGGTTCCAATCTCTTTCTCCTTGCCTATGATAACGATGTCCGGTCTGTTGTAGTCCATTCTATCTGTTATTATAGGCCTATCCCAATACAGTACCGCTTTATCTATTTCCAAGACTACTTGGGGCTGGTATTTGGAATACGGTGGCCATATTTAAAGGAGTGCGTTCCTGAGAGCCAGCTGTTGATGGATGATTTTGGCCAGTTGATTGTGACGGCCTAGGTATCTATCTGCGAGTGATCTACAGCCTGTGATGATATGCTCTATAGAGCACCCAGGCAGGTGCTCTGCCCTTCCTACAGTTTTCCTCTACGTCAAGTCTTAGACAACGTTTTTCGTAGTTGCGAATCCTGATAACTCTGTTCTGGATAGTCATCAAGAATCCTTCGGTTTCTGGGTAGAGGTAACAGGCGGCGCCGAGCCATGTTAGTGAGGTGAGCTTATCGACGTTGTCCGCTTCAAGACTTCTTGAAAACTCACCAAGTAAGGCTTGTTCCATCCAGGTGGCTTGATATTTCTGCCTCGATCTTATGTCGAACTCGAGATTGCGGTCTCGTTGATTCTCCTGGGCTGCTATTCTGATCACACCATCTTCGGATCTTAGTAGTTGTTGCCGTATGTTCTCCTCCTGGGTTCTGCACAACTTGTAGATGTTTATCATACCTCGACCACGGCTTGCTCGGGGAAGGTATAGCCTCTTAACTGATGCATTGGTATGCAGATATCGGAATTTGGTCATCAGTCGCCGGGATAGCCTGTCGAGTCCATTTAAGTTCGCATGAGACCACTTAAGGATACCAAAGGTGTAGGTTAAAAGAGGCACTGTCCAGGTGTTCAGAGCGGTGATCTGGTTCTTAGATGAAATGTTGGTGTTCGAACCTTGATTACTGTACTTCATCTTCAGGTACGTGTGGTCAGTATGTTAGTTCTGAGGCATTCCTAAATACTTGTATGTATCTTCGGAATGTTAGTTCTCGATATCCTGGTATTGATCTTCTTGGATATCCACGGCGCCCCTTTTGATGTTGATGATGGCGCATTTGTCAAGTTCAAATGACATGGTTATGTCCCCGCTGAAGATCTTAACGGCATTAATTAGAGAATGCAATCCAGTCTGGTTCTCTGCAAAGAGCTTTAGGTCATCCATGTACAATAAATGGGATAACCTCCGTCCGTCTCTACCCAATATTCGTGTTGTTCAGTAGTGTAGAAAGGGGCTTCGGAGCCAGCCAGAACCGCACAAGTGATAAAGAATCTCCTTGAAAAATACCTCTGGATATCTTGACTTTACCAGCGTTATTGTTGTTGACCAGGATATTCGTCCGCCAGGTGCTCATGGGATGTGGAGCATCGCTCTAACTTTCGGGCAAATCTCTTCTCCAGTACCTTTATCAGCCAATCATGACGGACCGAATCGAAGGCCTTGCGGTAGTCAATACAGCACACATTGAAATCTCTCTTCCTAGTCTGAACATGTTTTATAACCACTGCATCTATGGAAAGTTAATGTTTGCACCCTGCTGGTCCTCGTATACAACCTTTTTGCTCTTCCTTCAGTATGTTGGTTGTAGCGCAGTGTTCGTATATTCAGTTGTTGAGAAGTGACTTGAAGAGTTTGTATACTACCGACAGGCACGTGATTGGTCTATGGTTGCTTCGTGTAGCGGGGTCGCCCTTCTTGAACAGCATATAAGTGTTTCCCTCTGTAAGAAAGTTGTGGAATTTTGAGGGATCCTCCAATGCTTCTATAAAACATCGAGCAAGGCTTGGAAAACATGCCGGAAGATTTTTGATCCAAAAGTTGTGCAGTCTATCTGGTCCCGGCCGGCGCTTTCAAATTATTGCTAGTCTTCCTGATAGTCTGGGAAATATCTTCTGCTGTTAAATGATCTACAGACATTTCCTCAACTTCCGATGTACTTTGTTCAACATCTGCTACCCATTCGGACTCTCTGCTGTAGTGTACTGCTTCTGAACAGATTGAGCTCCAATAGTTGTGCAATTCATCTGTGTTGGCTCGGGCTTGTACATGGCCTGGGTTTTCTAGTTGTGTTTCCAAATTCCTGAAAAATGTCTTCCTGTCCGGTGTAAAGTCTGCATTTTGTTTTTTTTTCTCTTGGAAAGCTCGTGGTACCTGCGAAGTCGAGCTCCCTTAGTCTTAGCTTGTGTTGTCTGAAGAGATTTTTTAGTTCCACAAGTTCCTGCTGGGTTCACTATTGCAGAAGTTTTCCTGATTATTTTCCTCGACCGGAGGTTCTGCAGGTATCCGCCTATGACATCAGCTTTTCCGCGGAATTTGTTTATATCCTGTTCTAGGCGTCTTTTCCAGGTAGGGATCGTACTCTTCGTATCCTGCCGTGCAGACTTTGGCATCTGTGTTTTTTGGCCATTAAATTCGATGACGGTAACAGCAGCGCAGTACACCGACAAGTGTGCTTCATACAGTGGGAGGAAAGAGGCAAGTCACTCCCTCCAGAAATTCATTGGCTAGGCTGATGTTCAGCCTGGGCTTGAAGATGCTTTTTAATTTGGGCAGAGACGGATGGTTAAGAGGGTCAGAACAGAAGTCAGAACCCTCATAATAAGGTGAAGGCTATGGAATTTGTCGCTCACGTGCTGTCGAACTGGGTTCTGATAGGGTTCCTTTGGGACGGCCCGGTAAGTGAGGCGTCTCATCTAGATGTACTATCTGTGAATCTGTTCTGTCCGGTTTCGTGGCTCATTTGGAATAATATGCTCTTGGTGGATCGTGTTGCTTACCTCTCGCTTGATGGCTTCCAACTCGACACGCGTTAGCCATCCTCTCTTAGTTATGATATTTTTCCGGTCCGCGATATTCTGTTCTGTCATTTGCAGTTCTGGGTGTCTTCACGAGAATTCGGCGTGAAGGGAATGTCTCCATCCTGGGAATAGATTGTCGTCGCACTGGTTGATTGACATAAAGGGACATAAAAGGGAGTTTAACTCGCGGCTCCACTTAATACGTCCAGTGTGTGCTCTCATACGGGCAGTCCTCCTTACGGCGGCGGGCGAGCTAGCAGACGGAGGGGGCTTTTGTTCCTCTATATTATTATTATTATTATTATTATTATTTATTATTATTTTTTTTTATTATTTTTTGCTTCCTCGATATTTATCGGTTCTTGTGTACAGGCATGCATCGGCCTTAACGGCAAGGTTCAGACTCTGGGGTCACCTTTCTACAAACGACCGGACAATATGTGTAGTGTCCAGGATGACAGATTTCTGCATTAAATGGTAAGTATTTTCAGGAATATTCAATTTTAATAGATTTTTCTTTAGGTTTTTAGGTATGAGTCCCATGGCGCTGATAATAAGCGGTACGACTTCCATCCT